>AWOL01S0019179.1:100318-114995 GCA_000715115.1 Nicotiana otophora | reverse complement strand
ATATATATATATATATGTGTGTGTGTGTGTGTGTGTGTGTGTGTGTGTGTGTGTGTGTGTGATATATTTAATTAATATTTATTTATATAAGAGTATATATATAATATTAATATAAAATATTTATAAGTTAGAATCCAAATTTGAATTAGATAATTAACGTGTAAAGTTCACAAAGGAACTTGTCGACAGTTTCATCCCAATTGGAATGGGATTAATATTTTCAATAGGAAAATATTTTATTAATATTAAAAGTTCATCAATAAGAGAATCCAACTTTGAGTTGGAGGAATCACGTGAAGGATTCGGCAGTCACGTTTTCATTAGTAACGTTATTTTCTAATTTTCCAAAAAATTTCCATAAAGTTTATTTTGGAATAAACTTTTACCCTAATTAGATCATTACCTCAACCAAATAGAAAAAGAGTTTAATAGGTGATGTTATATAAAGGGTGATGGAGAAAAATCTGCCGGATCATTAATTCTTGAGAAGAAAAATCATTTTGTGAAAGTGAAAGTGCAATACAAAGCCAAGAGAGAAAATACAATTACAAGAAAATTGTTTCTTATTCTTCTACCTTTGAGTTGAGATTTTTGAGAAAAATTTCAATATAATATTTCGTTTAATTTGTTCACGGGTTTCATTGATCAAAGAGTTGATAGCAAGGATCGGTTTGGGTGTGGATACACATAGAGTCTTTGCACTATCGAAAAAAATTCTGAAACGATGTCTTCACCAAGTACGTCTTAGATCCAATTTTTAACATGTAAATAAATTTTAAATACGAAAAGATCTGCTTAAGATTATTATTGTTTTCCGCTGCGTGTTACTAACATTTATATGCAATATTCAACCATTGTTCAAGAACTATCATCATTTCATATATCTGTCAACTCAATGATCTGGCTGAGAACTACTTCACATGTTTGTTGGAACTATTTAGTTGGATTTGAATCCAAACTTCTGTGTATAAGTGATATATTATTTTATAAAGTAATTACACCAAGAGTGAGAAGAAGAATAAGAATGTCTTACAATAGGATTACCAAATGGAGAAGCCATCATCAACAGAAACATGGATTTTAATAATTCTTTTGCTGCCAAAGAGAGCACAATCATGTAGCATAACAGATGGAACTAAGAACATGACATAGCATAAATGCGACGGCTATTACATATGTAATACTTCATTATTAATTGCAACGGTATAAGGAATTTGCAATTGTGATGACACGACAGATGATCCATGTTTTGAAACCTAATTCTATGATCCGAAGCCTTAAAAATTATGTTTTAGCGTTCCTCAATTTACGTGCGCAGTCCGGACATCTTTCCGGAAAGCTTTATGTTAAAAACTGATAAAATAAGAATTGTTGCCTTAAAAATTAATTTGAGTTGACTTTGGTCAATATTTTGAGTAAACAGAACCGACTCCATATTTTGACGGTCCCGGTAGGTCCGTATCATAATTTGGGACCTGTGTGTATGTCCGAAATTGAATTCCGATGTTCCTAGCTCGAGATATGGAATTTTGATGAAAAATTAAAAGTTTGAAAGTTTAATGATTTTAAGAATTGGTTGATGTTTGGTCTTGTTGATACCGGGTCCGTATTTTGGTTCCAGAGCCCGGTACAGGTCCATTATTATATTTATAACTTGTCTGCGAAATTTGATGAGAAACGGAGTTAGTTTGACGTTATTTCTGACGTTCAGTTGTGAAAATAGAAGTTTTATAGTTTTCTTGAAAAACTTCATTTGATTTGGTGTTCAATTCGTAGTTTTAGGTGTTAATTTGGCGATTTGATCGTACGAGCAAGTTCGTATGATGTTTTAGGACTTGTGTGCATGTTTGGTTTGGAGCCCCGGGGGCTCGGGTAAGTTTCGGATAAGCTACAAAGTGTTTTGAACTTAGAAAATATAGCAACTGCTGCAACTGATCTGCAGACTTCGCATTTGCGAGATCTGGCTCGCAAATACAAGCCTCGCACTTGCGAAGAGACCATCGCATTTGCGAGCAGTGGGCTGGGGGAGGGGACCTTCGCAATTGCAAAATTTTGATCGCATTTGCGATCTTGTCATTCCGCATTTGCGAACACAGGTTCGCATTTGCGAAGGCAGCAGACATAGCCATTTTTCGCATTTGCGAAGGCTTGTTCGCATTTGCGGGGTTCGCACAGGTCGCAAATGCGATGCCAGCAACTGACCAAATAGTTAGAAAAACGGGATTTTCACTCATTCTGCAAACTTTCAAAACAAGAAAACTCTAGGGCGATTTTTCCAAGACTCTTTCTTCCCCAAATGAGTGGTAAGTGATTCTACTCTATTTTCTTTCAATCTTTCATTACATTTCACAAGTTTTTAACCTAAAATCTAGTGTTTTTATGGTGGAAATTTGGGGGTTTGGGTAGAGTTAGGAATTTTTGAGAAATTGGGATTTATACCTCAAATTGGGATCGGATTCCAAAATAAATTACGTAACCGGGCTCAGGGGTGAATGGGTAATCGAATTTTGGTCCAAATTTCGGGTTTGGACCAAGCGGACCTAGGAGTTGACTTTTGTTGACTTTTTCAATAATGACCTAAATTGAATCTTTTGCAATCGTGAGTGATTCCTAAGGCTTATTTTGAATCGTTTGGTTGGTAATTTGCTAGATATTGTTGGTTCGGAGGCTTGTTTGAAAGGCAAGGCTGTGGTTGAGCTTTGAGTGGTCTTTGGAGCGAGGTAAGTGTTGTGTCTAACTTTGACTTGAGGGAATTAGGAACCCTCG
Organism: Nicotiana otophora; assembly: GCA_000715115.1. NCBI lineage: Eukaryota > Viridiplantae > Streptophyta > Magnoliopsida > Solanales > Solanaceae > Nicotiana > Nicotiana otophora. The sequence goes on along the minus strand of AWOL01S0019179.1, from coordinate 112,229 downwards.
GACTATTTGTTATGTGAAATTCATGTGAGCGGCGTATATGTGAGGTGACGAGTACTTATGCGCCGCCAATTTATTTGTTTTCCATGTTTTTCCATTTTTCTCATATTATCTTTTTCCCTGTCTTAATTGTTACATGCTCTAATTGTGTTTCCATGCCCAATTGCTACTTGTTAGACATTGTTTCCTCATGTTCATGATATTATTCTTTCCATAATTTCATTATCTCTTATTATTTGCTTACGTTGGTTTATCGGTACCTTTTCGTTGTATATTCTGAATTGGTCTCGCTGTGTAGTATTACTTATGTGAACCTTCATGACGTACAAGTTTCCTATTTGCTTCGGTTTGGTGTTTAAGTATTGTGAAGGATTTTCGTGATTTGAATTGTGAATTTACTGTGTAATCTGAGCACTTGATGTTGATATGGTGGGATCGGGTTGCACGCCGCAACATGTAGAATAAGGGTGATATATTGAGGTGGAATAAGGGTGAATCGATACTGTACGGTGGAATCGGGTTGCACGCCGCAACAGGTGTAAAAATGGTGGATTGTTTGGTGGCATAAGGGTGAACTATGATTGTATTTATTGTGATATGGTGGGATCGGGTTGCACGCCGCAACTCTTTTATTAATATTCACTGTTGTTTATGCTATTATGAGGAAATAAGGGAGGAATATGAGATGTACGGTGGGATCGGGTTGCACGCCGCAACTCTTTTATTAATATTCACTGTTGTTTATGCTATTATGAGGAAATAAGGGAGGAATATGAGATGTACGGTGGGATCGGGTTGCGCGCCGCAATAACCTATGTGTTTATGTTTCCATGAGCTGTGTTAGCCTTACGGTATTCTCCATTGCACTTAAGGATTGGTAATTTCTGAACGTTGTTGACTTATTTCCGAGAGTTGTTGTTATTTCTTGCAAATTACTGCTTTATTCTATCATGTCTTCCTTTTGTTGTTTTTATCATATATACTGTGTACAGGTTATAGAGTGAGTGACCCGCCGTAGCCTCGTCACTACTTCGTCGAGGTTAGGCTCGGCACTTACCAGTACATGGGGTCGGTTATACTGATATTGCACTTTGCACTTCTTGTGCAGATTTTGGTGCTGGTCCGGGCTGATCGTGAGGTTAGTTGCTGGATTCATCCGACATGAGACCCAAGGTAAATCTGTCGGCATCCGCACACACTGGAGTCCCCTTCTAGACATTGCACTTTATTGTTTTTTTCCTTTCAAAAATAGTTATATTTCTTTCATACATTTACTTGTAGTAAAATCTTAGAAGTTCGTGAATTGTAACTCCAGATCCGGGTAGTAGTATATATATTGAGGCTGTTATAAATTTCCGCACTCATTTTAACTCGTTATAGCTTAGTTGCTGATTTACTTAAATGTATAAGAGTTGGCTTGATGATTCTCTAATGTCGGCTTGCCTAGCAAGTGAAACATTAAGCGTCATCACGATTCCGACGGTGGGAATTCCGAGTCGTGACAGCAATATAGTAATATAGCATAATATAAAATATACAAAACAATATTAAGGCCTGTAAAAACATAAACTTTAGCAATATTTGTTTTAAAAAAATATAATATAATCTCTAATAAAGACAGACTTTCCGCGGAGGATTCATATTTGTTGCTATCCTTCTCTTCCTATATGGGAACTGAACCTACAAATGTTTTAGGAATCGTCTCAATAACTATTTTCTTAGTTGGTTCATCAATCTCGACAACAAATTAAAAGTAGCAAATCCAAAAAAACAATATAATTATTTTTGCTATTTTGGAATCATCAATAGTAAATTCAACGGGTCATAGTGCGACCTATTACAATAGTTTCATAACTACTCATAAGACGAAAAGGAATAGAACCATAAATGATAGAAATTAAAAATTGACTTTAAAAGAATGTATGTATACATTTACAAAGAATCTAAACCTGATATTTATATATATTGTAGTTCCAGAAGTTGTCCTTCCAATGGCACAAGCGGATCGTGATTTCAATGTGGATATAGAGAGATAAAATATTTTTAGTCAAGGAGTGCAAACCTGTAAAAAGCAAAATGACAGATATTCATAATTAAGTTCAAAAGAATATATATATAAATTTACAAAGAATCTGGACCTGAATTTTATACATATTATATATCCATAAGTCATCTCTCCAACGGTACAAGCGGATCATAGTTTCAATGTATCTGCAGAGAGATATGATTTTTTTAGCAAGGACGCGCAAAAGCTATGAAAAGCAAAATACCTGGAATTTATAACTGAATTCAAAAGTATAACTGTATAAATCTATGAACATTCTAGATCTAATATTTTTATATTTATTATATCTCCAGAAGTCATCTTTCCAACGACAGAAGCGGATTGTGATTTTGATGTGCCTATAGAGAGATAAAATATTTTTAGTCAGGGCGTGCAAAGCTCTAAAAAGCAAAATGACAGAAATTCATAACTAAGTTCAAAAGAATATACGTATAAATTTACAAAGAATCTGGACCTGAATTTTATACATATTATAGCTCCAGAAGTCATCTTTCCATTTGTATAAGCGGATGATGGTTTAAACGATCTGCAGAGAGATATGATTTGTTTAGTCAGGACACGCAAAACTGTAAAAAGCAGAATACGTGAAATTTATAACTGAATTCAAATGCATATATGTATAAATCGACGAAGAATTTGGACCTAATATTTGTTTATATTATAGTTTCAGAAGTCATATTTTTAACGGCATAAGCGGATCGTAGTTTCGATGTGCCTATAGAGAGATAACATATTTTTAGTCAGAGCGTGCAAAGCTGTAAAAAGTAAAATAACAAAAAATTATAACTAAGTTCAAAAGAATATCTATATAAATTTACAAAGAATCTAGACCTGAATTTTGTACATATTATAGCTCCAGAAGTCTTCTTTCCATCGGCACAAGCGAATTATGGTTTCAACATGTCTGCAGAGATATATAATATTTTTAGTGAGGACGCGCAAAGCTGTAAAAAGTAAAATACCTAGAATTTATAACTGAATTCAAAAGCATAACTATATAAATCTCCGAAGAATCTGGACCTAATTTTTGTGTGTATTATAGTTTCGAAAATCGTCTTTTCAACGGTATAAGCGGATCATGATTTTGATGTGCCTATAGATAGATAACATATTTTTAAAGAGGGCGTGCAAAGCTATAAAAAGCAAAATAACAAAAATTCATAACTAAGTTCAAAAGAATATATGTATAAATTTACAAAGAATCTGGACCTGAATTTTGTATATATTGTAGCTTCAGAAGTCGCCTTTCCAACGACACAAGCGGATCATGGTTTCAACACACATGATGTTTTTACTCAGCACGCACAAAGCAGTAAAAAGCAGCATACCTAAAATTTATAACTGAATTGAAAAGCATATTTGTATAAATGTACGAAGAATCTGGACCTATTTTTTGTATATATTGTATATATTGTAGTTGCATAATTCTTTTTTTTAATGGCACAAGCAGATCGCATTTTCGACATGACAGTATTGAGATATGATTTTTTTAGTGAGCGCGCGCAAAGCTATAAAAAGAAAATGATATAAATTCATAACTGAGTTGAAAAGAATATCTGTATAAATCTATAAAGATTCTGAACCTAATTTTTGTATATAATGTAGTTCTAGTTGTTCTTATTTTAACGGTATAAACAGATCGTGATTTCGACATGACAGTAGATAGATATAATTTTTTTAGTCAGCGCTCGCAACCCGAACATTAACAAAAAGAGAAGAAAAAACGACTTGGTAAGACAATAATATATTTTTAATACCTTTTTATTTTGTAGACCAATTCAATCCAGAAAGTAGTGTCTGCGTTGTAATGATCCGATACTTCCCATGGATAGACAACCCAAAGTTTAAACTTCGATTGCATTTTCGAAATTATTATATCCTTGATGAATTCATTGTGAATAACCATATTTTGCATAAGCAATGTTACAACCAAAATCCAAAATGTTGTTTAGCCATAAAGGGTGTAATCACGACCAACCTTGGTTGGTATCACGGCCAAAATCAAAGTTGATGGGTATCATTTTTTATGCCAACCTCTCTTGATTTTGAGTATTTGTAGATAGTTACCGAGTATAATGGAAGTGGATGTCGTGAATTTCAATCGTTGAGCGACAATTTTAGGGTTTGCTGAGAAAATTTAGGGAAAGTGGTATTTAAAATATGTGTCATGTAAATCATTTTTTTTTTGCAATTAATAAATAATAATCTAAAATTAATTTTCTTTTTTAGAGAGAGAGAAAACGTGTCATATATTTGTGTCATGTAAAATCAGTTTTTTTTAAAAAAAAAATTAAAAATTCTAAAATTTGAAAACAAAAACATGTGCCATGTAAAATAAGCTTTTTTTTTTTAAAAACAACATGTCCTTTACATTTTTTTAAATAAATTTGAAACTCCAAGAAAGTTGGAGAATTGTCTAAAAACTTTACATGTGTCAGTTTAATGTTATGTCACTCGTGAGTTTTTTTACTAAAATTATCCCTTATCTATGGGAGTAGATTCATTTTTGTCCTTCAGATATAACTTAGAGCATCTTTAATCATTTAACTTTGCTAAAGTAGAGCACCTTTAGTCTCACTAACAAAACTATCTTAAAAACTAACGGTGCTAACCCATGTGACACTCACGTGACTTTGTAAAATACTAAACCCACCAGTAAAAGATAACCAATTCCATTCGCACTTTGCCCCAACTCCATCCGCAAAGAAACCCATTACCAAAAACCCTAGCCGCTCAAAAAAGCTTCGATGAGTGAAACAAGAAGAAGACTCAAAGTGAAGAAGCTTATTTATTGATCTCCAACAATGATTATTAGATGCCATGGTAGTGATATACTCAATTATGGTAAGATTTTACCAAGAAATACTATTTGGATATTCATCAAACTGAAGAAATTATGATTTTTTTTTACTCTATGTTGATTCAATTTCTCATTCTTTAGTTTATTTAATGATTATTATATAACACATGACAACTTCAATTAGCTCTTATCATATAGCCCTAACATAAGTTTTTTTTTTTTGCAGACCCTGCATACGAAGCTTTTTTTTCCAGTGTAAAAGTAACACATGGCGGTACTATGAAGCATCAACCTAGAAGATATTATCTTGGGGGACCTGGAGATTTTAATGATTATGTTAACTATATGGAGTTGAATCTGTCGCAATTCAAATCCATGACAAAACTATATGGTTATGAGAGAGATTTTGTTACTTTTTGGCACAAGTATGGGAGATACGGGAATAGAATGCGACTTGTTTCTACTGATATAGAAGCCACCGTTATATCTAAAAATATTCCAGATCATAAGATAGTTGAAGTTTACTTTGAACATCTTGATTCATATATTGGAAAAACTATACATCCTCATTTCCTACTGCATCTTCTGCTCATGTAAAGCTTCCGACATGAGTTTATTACACATGTCACTTTATTTAATTATATTAATAATACGGTAACGATAATATTTTTCTTTATTGTAGGTAAGAAGAGGGCCTGCCAGCCAGGACCATATGAAAGCAACTCAAGAAAGTAGAATGATTGGAGATATATTTTTTGATATGTAAGTTTCTGCTTAAAAAGATTGGTTGTTGCTGTTGTAGGAGGTTATTTTTTGCTGCTGAAGATTGGTGCTGTTGAAGACTATATGGATAGGTTGATACGCCTAGCAGACGGTTGGGATAGCTTGATGCGCATGAAAGAGTATTTTTTGTCGCTAAAAGACTGGCGTAAAAGAGTTGATTTTAGTAACTCTTTATTTTGGTTTAACTGATGTAAATGGCTTTTATAACATATTTCTCAGAAACTTAACATATTTCTATGTGAAAGAGATGAGTTCAATGAATCTTTATTTTGGTTTGAGTTTTACTTTTGCTTTTGATGTATTCAGTAAGTGGAGATGATTGAGCATATGAAGTTTAAACTAACTTTGTAAATAGAAAAAATAATGGTTTGCACTATTAATTCTGATAAGTCATGTACATTAATTATAAATTATTTGACCTAAGAAATGAAGAAGCAAGAAGAAAAGAAAACTTGCCTTAATCAAGAAAGAAGGAGAGCACTGTTAGTTGAGTTCTCTGCATATGATAGTTAATTTAAAAAGATATGTTTCCTACATTAATTACTCTTTGGGTAAAGGTGGGGTTGTCACTATTTTGAACTAATCAACCCATAAGGAAATCATTTCAGAAGCTTCACGCAATCACCTTAGAAAATTTGTCATTTCCGTTAGTTTTTAAGTTAGGTTAGGTTAGTGAGACCAAATATGCTCTACTTTAGTAAAGTTAAAGGATTAAAGATGCTTTGTGTTATATTTGAAGGACAAAAATGAACCTACTCCAATACATAAGAGATAATTTTAGTCAAAAACTGTGTCACTCATCATCATAACATCTCTTTTTGAGAGAGAAAACGTGTCCTATATTTGTGTCATGTAAAATCAGTTTGTTTTTTAAATTTAAAAATTCTGAAGTTTGAAAAAAAAACATGTGCCATGTAAAATCAGTTTTTTTTTTATTTAAAAAAAACAAACATGTCCTTTACATTTTTTAAAATAAATTTGAAACTCCACTTGTCATCGTAGTATAAAATATAAACAAATAGATTGACTTAATTTACAAAAACCGTAATGTAACAATTGTTACGTTCATTTTCATACGGGCCCCACCCCCATCAAGTCATCAACTTTATTAAACATCTCATTTCAAAAACAATCTTAAGGACCCAAATACTGCAATAATCGCACAGGCAAAGCGGAGAGGCCCTTCAATGAGAAGAGAAACCATCTGAAAAATATCAAACATCTCTAATTCTAGTTTCAGTACAGAGTAGAAAATGGACGATTATACAAGAGAAATGATGGACCTCAAAACCCTCGTCACCCGAACCCTAGAGAAGAAAGGCGTCCTTGCCAAGATCCGAGTATGAACAAACAATTCTTCTCTTCTGCATTTTCATTTTTTGTTCTGTGAATTTTCTTCTCAATCAGATCGAGTGGTTACGTGTTATGTTCTTCCAAATTTTGTACATTTTTCTTTTCTGGGTATGGCTTGGGCTTGCCGACGAAGCTGTAATTAGATATTTCTTAATTCATTATATCTGCAGATGTAATTTTTCCTGTTCTGAAACTTGGGGTCATGAATAGATAATTCCCTTAGTTTCTTGGCTAGAAAATAGAAACTGAAAAATTGACTCTTTGTGAATTTTTCTAAGATTAAAATTTTTGGTTGCAAAAAGTTGGGTATAAGGGCACACAAGAAGGTGTCACCAGCTTATAAAACATCTGGGTAATGCAAAGCATAGTTTAAGTGATTTAATGCGTAGAAATGAATACCTTGTTTCTAACTTCATTGCTTTAACTGTTTTATGCATCTTCAAGGAGCTAAAATATTAGAATTTTGACGGGTTGCAGCATGTATACTTTTTTCCTTCACTTGCTGCATTTTTCGTTGATCAAATTATGCATAACTTATCTAGAAAGAGCATATGTCCTTTCCTACCAAAAAAAAAGAGCATATGTCCTTTGATGCTCATCCTACCTTTTAGGTTTATTTGGGGATAGTCAGCAGACAAATGAATCACTGAGGGATCTAAATCCCAAAGTTGGGAGCAAAAGAATAGGATATTATTGCGCTCTGTTAAGGTTGACTAATTTTTTTTTTATAACCGTGGTGTCCGGGCTAGCCAGTGTTTTGGATAGCGTGCGGCGACAAATAGCGACGAGGGCCCGCTTCACTGAGGCGAGAGGCGCGCAGCGAAGCGCTCGCCTTTTTGATGTGAAGCGACAATTTATACAAAAACATAAAATATTTTATATATATATATAAAACTAAAAACTCAATAACAATAATATGTTTATAAATATATCAATTCAAAAATTAAAAACTCAATAGATTCTATATGCTATTAATTCTACTCTATAAGACTATTAAGTCTATAATTGAAAAAACAGAGCAAACCAAACAGAGCCTAAAAAGAAAGAGCTACTGCCTCTGCTGCTGGTCGAAAAACATAGCCAAAAAAAAAAATAAGAGAAGAAGAAAGAGGAAGGGAAAAGCCTCTGTTATTTTGCTCGAAAAACAGAGCACAAAAGCAGACTCTCTGTTTCTGTTGTTCTCGACAAAAAACAGAGCAAAACAAATAGAAAGAAGAAAGAAGAAAGAAGAAGAAGAAGAAGAAGAAGAAGAAGAAGAAGAAGAAGAAGAAGAAGAAGAAGAAGAAGAAGAAAGAAAGGAAACTCAGAGAAGCATACCTGGTTTTTCAGATGGCAGAAACTTGATGAAGAAGACTATGGCACAGTAATCGCGAGCCCTAATCGCGACCTTTTTTCAGAAACTTGGCTGCTCTGTTGTTCGAAGTTGAAGAAGAAAGAAACTTCTGAGAGTCAAGCCCTAATCACGACCTTTTTTCTTAAGTCTTTGCCCTTTTTCTTTTTTCTTTTTAAAAAAGCGACGCTTCAGTCGCCTCTCGCTACACAAGCAGAGGCGACCGCTTTATGTAAATCGCAACGCAACAGATGAAAGAAGCGACACAGTCTCGCATCGCTACGCTACTCGCTATTAGCGACGTAGCGCTCGCTATTTACAACACTGGGGCTAGCTTGTGCGCACCTTGACTACTTCCATTGAATATCTGCCAACTCCCACCAGCACGGATACTAAGTAACTCTGTCCGCCAAGGCTTGGACATATGGGAAGAAATCAATTAGTTATTTGCCTCCGTTGCTCAGTTAGGGTGACTTAGCTTGAACAAGTGCGAATTGATGGATTTGAAGGGGTTAAAACTAATTTAAGGCTCAAACATTTAGAGAAAAGATTGGATATGCAGGACAATTAGGATTAAATGGTAACCTACTGGTAGAATTGCTACCTTGTATCCTAGACGTGTAAGGTTCATTCCCCACCATGCCTTTTTCCTCACAAGATTGGAAAATAGTTTGACTTGCTTTCATTCATGCGAGCTACTTGTTACTACCACGGCAGAGGAAGTGTAGTAGAAAAAAAGCTGAAACAAATGTTTGGTTCTTTTACCATGTTGGATTTGTAGTAATAGAGAATATTTTGAACTTTTCTGGTAAAGAGAAATTATTTATTAGCAAATAAAACCTGATGATCTTGTTTATTGAAACAAAACATTGATGTCACATGTGAATCCTTCTTCAGATTCTCTTTTGTTGATATACAGTGCAATCCTGGTTGATCCACAACGTATTTACATATTTTACATGGCTACATTTCTTAGGCTGAACTTAGAGCAAGCGTTTTCGAGGCGATAGAAGAGGAGGATAGGGCAATCGAGAAGGATGAAGCCTTGCCTCCTGCACTATTGGGTAGCTGCAATGAGCGCGCGAAGCAACTCCATAATTCCCCTTCAGGTTCTCAATTACTTGTTAATCTTTTTGGTTTTTTTACCCTTTATGAATCCTCGCCAAGTTCTTTGGTATAGGAGAACGGCTACTAACTTGTTGTATGGAAAATTTGTTAAACTTCGGTTATATATATATCTGAAAGCTGAGTGTTCAGTATTGTGTGTACTCTGCAGAGTATTGTTGTGCCCATGGAACTCTCAAAATATTGTGATAGGTTGAGTTTGTTCTATGTACTTATACGTATGCTGTTTAACTGTTCAATCTAGATATCTGAACTAGTCTTTTAGAATCTAAATGTGAGAACCTGCCTGCCTGATCAAATCAAGTTCAACCTAAATCTGAATCGGAGATGAAAACACTTTCTGTTGCCAAAGATTTATGTTTCTTTTCAGGTTACTTTCTAAGAATTATGGTTCTGATTTTTAATCTTTCCTAAAACATTATAACCTGGAATTTGATGCCACATGAAGTTTGTATCTTGTGGTTAGTAAGATCATCGAACCTTATAAAAAATCATCTAGAACCAGCTGAGAAGAAAGCCATCGGATTTCTTTGGACTTTGGTTGGAAGCATTTGAATGTAACTATGTAAGGGCAGCATATAAATAGAACTATACTATTAAATAACAACAACAAAAAGTTAAGAAGAAAAAACACAAAAATCGAGATATAGTCTTTCATGTTCCCAACCAATTCTTTTAATAACTGTGGTGTTCAGGTCGGTTTTCACGCCTTTGTTATATCCACATGTACCTACAACTTCTCACCAGCATAGATACCAGGTAGCTCTCTCCCCCAGTGCTTAGGTAGATGGGAAGAAATCACCTATTCTTTTTGTTTTTGCTGGGATTTGAACCTTGATCGCAAATGTTTGCACCCACTTCGTTGACCACTACGCTACACCTCAAGGTGATCTGACCGATATTAAACAATTACATATTCATCTCTTCTCTTAATCAATGTCTTTAGTCAAAATATGACTAGTTCTTTTGGATACCTGAAGTAATTCTGCTTGCAATTGATATTTTATTAAGTTGAATATTGTCAATTCATAGAGCTTTGTGATAAATGGTCAATTTTATTTAAATGAAATAGTATATGATAAGTATGAATATAAATAGTTAATTTTACCTTATACAGAAAAAAGATTTAAGTGATAAAGAGTCAAGTGTATTGACTTTAGTATTTTGAGTCAGGGAAAGGTGTGCACTTGTAAAAGAACAAATATAAATAAGTAAATCTGTGCATTCTATCTTTCTTTTTTTTTCCCGGGCCCTTGGACGAGGTCTTTCCTTGCTTTGGTTTTTAGTTGTCATAGAAAAGGACATAAGCATCTCCCTAGCTCATTTCTGTCCCAAGTTTATATTGACTTTTTCGTTCATTGTGATGCAGACACTAGCATCTTTTGCACGAGTTATGACGATAACATACTTGATTGTTTGGTCAAATGCTTTAGTGGTCATGCTAAATTTGTATTTGTTTTTTCATTAATGACAGTGTTGTAGATTGTGCACTCGCTTACCATTTCTCTTGCATAATCATCTTAAAGTGGAGAACATCTATAGTTACTTAAGAGTTTTTATATAGCACACTGATATTTAACACCAATATTCCTTGTAGGTTAAAGTGCCTTTCACCACATTAGGTCGTGTAGTTCTATAATCAGTGCATGGAGATAGGTGTTTGAGTAGTTAAAGAAGAGTTAATATATTACATATTTTCCTTCACTAATTCCTTGTTACCTGTTTTATTTTATTTTCTGAATGCAGGAAGGCTACTAACTGCACTCATATGTGAATATTTTGACTGGGCTCAATTAAACCACACACTTAAAGTTTATTTGCCAGAGTGTAATTTGGTAATAATATACAGCTTTCTCTAATGATTTTAAACCACCTTGCATAAATTGTCAATTATTACTTCAATTTACAAAAGCTCACTTGTTTGCAGCCAAAGGATTCTTGGAAATCAGAGCTAAAAGAATTTAGCAGCAAGAATGGATATGATCTTAACAGGAATGGGGATAGTGGTCCCTTGCTTTTGGATGTTCTCGAAGGATTTTTGAAGTACGAGGTTCGATAAAACTGCTTATATTAGTTAACTTCTGCAGATATATATATCCATCATTTGCTTATGGTACTGTTGACATTTTGTGTTTATGTTAGAACTACCAAAAAAACAGTAAAAAAAAAGATAAAGAAAAGGAAAGTGGGAGATTAGAACTTGTAACCCTAAGCTAGGAACGTGTATGTTGGGACCCAATATTATCATCCTTGAAAACAATAAAAAATTGAGAAAGACGAATTCAGTAACGGAATGTATTCCAGTTATTAAGACTAATTGTCTCAACATCCCAATGCAGTTGTGGGCCTCTCGCGGTCTCGCCATGTGGTATTCAAAATTTCCTTGTATTTTTTACTATAGATTGATAAATTGTTTACAAATGCAGAACGATGACCAATTGTGTGTGTGTGGGGGGGG
>AWOL01S0019179.1:56843-98393 GCA_000715115.1 Nicotiana otophora | reverse complement strand
GGGGGGGGGGGGGGGAGCAGGTTGCCAGCCAGGAAACATGTAGAGTCATAATCCGAGTATATATTCTAAAAGGGTCAATTCAAAAGGGTTCTACATAACAGAATTTGTGGCAGACATCTCATAAAGCAAATCATAGGAGGATGAAAATAAATATTATGAAGTTGCCATGTTGCCAAATAGCTGGTCATGCAGTATTAAAGTGTTGGGGCAGTTCTCATGATTTACTAGTGATACTGACCAATAGGATAATGAATTACACTAAGCTTAATTTTGTTCAGCACGATTTGTTTCTTTGTTCTGCTTTGAGCACTTCTTTCTTGTCATTGTCTCATGAGTATGTCCACTTGTGCACTCAATACCAAGGGGCTTGTATTTGAACCTTTAACCTTGCTCGCATGCGATTGCCTTAGTTCAAAGCTTTCTACGCTCTGGGTATTGCTGGTTTTGAAAATTCAAGTGTACACAAGTGTGTCAATGTTAGTAAATGTAACTTGCACTGGTAGAAATTGATTATTGTTCTGGTTTTGGGATCTTCATTGCCTTTTGTTGTGGTTAACAGTCTCCCATTCCAGGTTCAGTTAGTGGCTTTAAATGTTTATGCAGTTCCATTAGTTGATGGTTATAGCATTTGCAGTTTACATTTTTCTGCATTCAAATTGACTATGGTAAATACTTAAGTCTATCTAGTAGGAATTAGCTTTAAGGTCAAGCTTTTAAAATCTATTTTGCAGAACTTATCTCAAGGAAGGGGTGCTGGGAGGAGATTGACAACACCAGATGCTGAATCTCTTTCCAATGTAGAAACAAAGAACATGAGGAGGCCTTCTTCATCTTCAGTTGCCGGGGGCTTACCTCCATTGGGAAGGTTTACATTTAAGACACTATTATAGTATCTTCTGTTGTGTTAATTTATTTAGTTATTTTTCTATTTTTTTTATTTAAGATTTTGACTTGGGAACATCTCATGCCCACAGGCCAGGTCCTGCTGCCCAGTCATCTGGTAAGTAGTCCACCCGCTTTATTTGTATTAATTCCTGGATAAATGCGTAACCTTTTTCATATGGTTGAGATGGTTAGATAGAAGAGCAGGTTCGTCAGTATCTGGGTACAGGAAGGATGAATACAATTGGAGATATGACAACGATGAACTTGCAGAAGATGTAATTCGTGCTTCATCTGCCTTGGAAAACCTTCAGTTGGACAGAAAAGCTCGGAATCTTACCACTTCCTGGCGGTAAGTGTTTGAGAACTAGATGTCATTTTTCTAATTTGGTTTTGATGTAACTTCTGTTGGATGGTGTGGAAGTTATCAGCTTTGGTTAATGTTAGTCCTGGATGGTTTATTTAATTTTAGATGTGGCTGCTATAAGATACATCACTTGTGGCTGGTAGCTAAGGTTAAATAATGACAACCTTATTTTTTCCACTAAGGCAGGTGTTAATTGCATAGATGTCATTTTGTAGCAAAACTAGACTAGATAGTACCTTTGGTGGGCTGAGAGAAATATTACCCATGTTTCCTATCAACTTTGGATTTTATATTTTTATGCTACTTATAGAGAACTCTCTATTTAAATGTGTTGAATTGTCTGCACCAAAGCAGGTGCCAAATTTATTAGTGTTGAATGCGATAAAAACTTAACTATGAATTAAGAAAGAGGACTATCTCAATTAAGGAAAAGATACTATCGCCAATTCCGGCAAAACATGGAGAGAATATATTTTCTAATGTGCACGCATGAGAAGTTTGTCTGATGACTAAAATAGGTCAAATTTGGTGAAGATCCTTTTTAAGTAGATTATTATTTTGTAAAGTTCTAGATCGGATTATTACTCACATATCCAGAAGATGAAAGTAGCTGAAATGAGTATGTTGAGGTAGATGTGCGAGCATACTAAGATGGATAAGATTAAGAATGAAGATATCCGGGAGAAGGTGGGCGTGGCCCCATGGATGACAAGCTGCATGAAGCAAGGGTCAGATGGTTCGGGCACATTTAGAGGAGAAGCCCAGATGCGCCGATGAGGAGGTGTGAGCGGCTGGCTTTGGTGGGTACGAAGAGAGGTAGATGGCGGCCTAAGAAGTATTGGGGAGAGGTGATCAGGCAGGGCATGGCGTGGCTCCATATTATCGAGGACATGGCCCTAGACAGGAAGTTGTGGAGGTCGAGCATTAAGGTTATAGGGTAGGAGGTAGTTCTGCATATTTCTACGGCGCACCAGAGTGAGGCTAGTCTGTTAGGACTTAGTCTTAGGACCCGTTTGACCATAGATTTTGCCAAATTTTTTCCAAATGTTTTTTGGCAAATACATGTTTGTTTATGAAGTTTATCCATATTTTGACAAATTTCCAAAATCCAAAACCCAAATCCCAAAACTAGCTCAAGAGTTGGTTTTGGCCCAAATTATTACTATTACATTTTTTTAAAATTGCCCCAAACTTTTGTATTTTATAAAAGAGCCCACCATTTATTATTTTGTAACAATGTTGCTTTGTCTTCTCAGTCATCTGATAGTGTATTATGTGGTTCATTATAAAAATGATAATTTTGTACCAAATTTATTTATGTTCAGGACTATAGTTTGTGATAATGATAATGAATGTTATTGATGAAGGTATTGTTAGGTATCTGTGATAGTTTTTAGAATTTGTGGGTATAAGTCATGTTTCATGTTTTAAAAAAAAAAGTGAAATATGTTTTGAAAACTAATGTCCAAACACATTTTCATCTTCAAACCAAACTTGACCCAAATCAGATTTTTCAAAATATATGGCCAAACGCTAGCTTAGACTGTTAGTGGTTAATGTTGAGTCACACTACTCCTTCGTTCCTCTTAGTGCCGGGCTTTATCTACTGGTTATTGTTTTGCCGTTCATCTATTTTCTGGTTCTGGTGATTCTGTTATTTGTTTCATTGTTTCTTTTGATGGTATTGATGTATTGCCTCTTTTCGTCTTCTTGAGCCGGGGGTCTTTCGGAAACAGCATCTCTACCCCCTCGGGGTAGGGGTAAGGTCTGCTTACACACTACCCTCCCCAGACCCCACTAGTGAGATTTCAATGAGTCGATGTTGTTGTTGCTGCTAGTTCAGGTTATTATTTATAAAATGAATATTCTTACTTTTGAAGTTACTTAATTGTTAAAAATGCATTACTTTTAACTTTTATAACTTACCAAAAACAAATTGTTAAACATGCATTATGGTTAACAGAAAAGTACCACTCCTTTTTGACTAAACAAAAGAATGTGTCCTTTTTATGTTTCCAACATGCCACCAGGATATTGAAAAGTTATGCATAATGAAAGAAGATAAGGGTAAAAGCTTTCATAGTGTTCTCACACAAACAAACGTAGTCGGGGAATAAATAGGCTTCTTTTCCTCTCTTTTTTTGGCTCAATTAACTTCCTGAAACACAATGAAGTGGGCCATAATATCCATGGTTCAAAGTTGGGTGTTTGACCAAAGTTGGGATGTTGGCTGGGGAATGGAAGGTAAGCCCGTTGTGTGCAAAAGGATGGACTGTAGAAGAAACATCCAGCTATAGTTAGGTGTCATCCTTTTCTACAAAGAAATGAGCTCATTTTGTGTGTTCTATGTTTCCGTCGGCAACCTGTTGAAATAGCTGCTTTTCATGTGAACAATCAGGTCATATTTAAGAGGTAATTAGGTTTTTGAGTGCTTGTGTTGAATTTATACGTCTTATACTTGCTTAAAAAAGAAAAGTGTCTTATTGTAGTACTATGGTTCTTAACTTAATAAGAGCGAGCTAATCGTTGTGATGTATAGTATGGTAAAAGTTGGTCTGTAGCTCTAGCTCTTCTTTGGTCAGAGAAGGTCAAATTTGGGGTGAAAACATCAAACTTCAGCAGACAGCAAGCGTTCATAATCTGAAGACCTGTTGGTCGATGATGGATTCTTGTTCACTGGTGATGTATGTAAAGAACTACCAATTTCCGGGCACCCTTGCTAGACTTCCATCAGCTGGAGGATTGAAATTTTAGCTACCTTATCACATATCAATAGACTAATTTCAGCATATATTTGTTGCACCCAAGGGTGTGGCCTAGTGGTCAATGAAGTGGGTTAAGAACCATGAGGTCTCGGGCAAAAACATAGGTGATTTCTTCCCATCTGTCTAGCCTTGGTGGACAGAGTTACCTGATACATGTTGATGGTAGGAGATAACAAGTATACCGTGGAATTAGTCGAGGTGCACGCAAGCTGGCCCGAACACCACGGTTATAAAAGAAAATCAGCATATATTTGTAGCCCTTTCTAAACTAAGTTATGGCATCAGTTTTCAGGAATGAACTAACAGAATCCTACAAAATTAGAGAATGAGCAGGACTTGGGCTGTTACTATTCTTCTAGCTCTGATGATTATACATGAATGCTCCATTTTCATATATATTTTTAAAGACACATTATCAAAATAAATAAAATGATAGTCATCTAAAGACCGACTCACTGACATACCATGTCAAACTGGATAATAGGCGGAAAGGTTTTCATCTGTCTAGTAAGAGAAAGAGATCTTTTTTTTTTAAAAAATGATTATGCTTTGGCATCAATGAAATCACTGCGCTTGGGGAAGTGCTCCCACTCTACTACATCAAGTTTGTGTTATACAAGACGAGGGCAAAGTAACCAAGAATATAGTAATTAGTGATGACCTACAGCTGATGAGCGGTTGCATTTATGTGAAAAAAACTTATGTACTCTAGTTATTCCTTTAGCTCGACTCTTTATTGTTCTTGTTATCCCGCTGAAGAATTGTGTTGAAAATTCAGTTCTATCGCACTTTAGATTGGTTGTACTGTCTAGAAAATGCAGTCATATCTCAACTTTTTACTAAATTTATTTACAGGCATGGAGGGGATGGCATGTCCGAGGAAGATGGCAGGGTAGAATAGGCGTAGCATAGTGTTCTCCACATCTCTAAATCTGAGAATTGATGTTATCTTACCATTGAAATTCTATTTTGTGTAATGGACAGTGATGTTTCTTATGATTGAAATACTGTATATTACTTTTAGTAGATTGATATGAGTTTTTCTTCCTACCTTTTTTGGCCCTTATTCTCATTTACAATTATCCCTATTTGTTAGCCAAGTTCATTCGTTTAGTCTTTATGCTATTTGTTCATTTACTAAGGTTACTTTTGGTTTGAGTGGCTCAAGTGATTACTGCAAGCTGGTTCTCGGGGTTAAATATGAGCCACTATAACATTTTGAACTGCTTTTTTTCGTTTTAAAGGAAGGTATTTGGCAGGATATGTGGTTTGAAATGTTATACGTTGACATGTATATTCTATTAGTAATAGTGGAAGAAAATGTTAAAATAATACTCCAATTGACAAGTCAGTTATATAAAGAAAACATCGTATCGTAGTCTCTGTTTTAATGGATTCACTTTTTTATTGTTGTGAAATTTGTGTAAAATTGTAATAATGTAAAATTATTAGGACCATACAACAACAACCCACTATAATCCCACTAGTGGGGTCTGGGGAGGGTAGTGTGTACGCAGACCTTATCCCTACCCTGGGGTAGAGAGGCTGTTTCCAAATGAAACTCGGTATCCTTCCCTCCAAGAACTCCCCACTTTGCTCTTGGGGTGACTCGAACTCACAACCTCTTGGTTGGAGAGGTTGGAAGTGGAGGGTGCTTACCATCAGAGCAACCCACCTTGTCTTTTAGGACTATACAGAATACAAAAAAAGAGTGTCAACAATTAGGACTGGGCCACTGGGACAGTGATTGCCATCTACTTCACCACTTTCTGCACGTGTTTCGTATCTTTGCTTTCAGAATCAAGAATGATTATAAAAAGACAAAAAAATCTTTTGACTTGGAATTCTTATTTGAGATTTGCAGTAGCTCATGCATAATTAACCTGAACTGTATGTTGATAAAGGAAGAAAGAGATACTTAGAGTAAAGAGTGAAACAAAGACCGTAAAAACATTTTCCATATACAAATGACGAATTCACCTTACTGGACTACTATTTTGTGTTCTCAGTATGTGCTAACCAGAGGTTACATCAATTGAAATTAATTCCTCTAATCCATCGTTGTTCTGTAGCAATCCCCTTATAATGTCTTTCTAACTATCTTTCTTCACGAAGGAAATATATATTTTATATACTAATGGTGCTTAAATCAGTTTATATATGCTTTGGTTATTTTGATTGGATATGTATTTTAAGAACGGAAAGGGCCAAATTTACTCTACTGTTCAAAAACATTTATATTGCCCTTTGTTACACTATCTGAACAAGAAAGCCCTACCATTACCTAAGGTCCCAAAATACCTCTCCGCTAACTGCCATCTGACGTGGCCATCTAATGACGATGCCACAAGAAAATCATCAGAAACTCAATTATCTGTTTTCCTCATTTGGGTTAATTTAGCTCTTTACTATTTAATTTGGAGCAATTTTACCCTTCTACTATTCGAAAATGTGCAATTTTACCCTAGTTGATATTTCGAAAGAGAGCGAAAGATAATATCATACCATTGAGTTTTCTCTTGCAATGTGCAAGAGGAAAATTCAACATTCAAATTAAGAATTATCAATTTATAATTATTGAACTTTATAATAACCAACAAGTACGTTTTTGCAAAAAATTAAAAATATTTTTAAATTTTGTTTTGAAAGATAATGCTAAAATAAAAGTTAATGTAACGACCCGATCGGTCGTTTTGTGTAATTGCGCCCCGTTTTCCCTTTTCATGCTTCACACATATGTGTTTATGATTTTATGACTTGCGGGGTTGGTTAGTTTCATTCCCGAAAGCTTTCGGGTTGATTTGGACCTATGATTCTTGACTTAAAAGTTTTAATTTGAAAATGTTGACCAAACTTTGACTTTTGTGAAAACGACCCCAGAACTGTATTTTTATGACTCCGATAACTTCGTATCGTGATTTCGAACTTGCGCGTATGCCCGGAATTGATTTTGGAAGTCCGTAAGTTGAATTGTGTTGATTTGCCAAAATTTGGCAATTTAAAGTTGAAAAGTTTGACCGTAGGTTGACCTTTAGCTAACGAGCTCGAAATTTTATTTTGGGACTTAGAATAGGTCCGTTATGGTATTTAGAACTTGTCTGCAAAATTTGGTATCGTTTGGAGTTGATTTGATAGGATTCAGATGTTTAGTTGTAATTCTAGAAATTCTTGAAAATCTCCTTGAATGTCATGCATTTTAGAGTTTGATTAGTAGTTTTAGATGTTAATTTTGTGTTTTGATCGCGCGAGTGAGTTCGTATGATATTTGTTGACTTGTGGATGTTTGGTTTGGAGTTCCGAGGGATCGGATGAGTTTCGGACACGTTCTAGAAGTATTTTGGACTGAAAATTCAAGTATGGTATCTGGTGCCCTCTGGTGTCGCAATTTCCAACACCAGGGTCGCATTTGCGACTATAGCAGGAATCATAGGTATTGCAAATGCGATGCCTTGGTAAGCAAGTCTGGGCTGGCTAGGTTCGTATTTGCGATGATTTATGTCGCAATTGCGAGGGAAGCAGAGTTTGCAATTGCGAACCCATCTTCACATTTGCGAAGAAGCTCCCCAGGCATTTAGTGCCGCAATTGCGAGGTTTTAATCGCAATTGCTAGAGTTCGCAAGATAACTGCAGCTGAACATAAGGCCTGAAAGTCGGGATTTTATCGCATTCTCTTATTTTTGAACCCTAGACTCGGTAGGAGGCAATTTGGAGAGGGAATTTTCACCTACAAATTTTGGGTAAGTGATTCTAATCTATTTCTAATCATATTCCATCAACATATCTTAGATTTAACATCAAAATCATGTGAATCAAAGTAAAATTTTGTGAAACTTTGTCAAGTTTTTGAAAAAATAAGAATTTGAGTTTTGAGAGTCGATTTGAGCTCGAATTTTTAAACTAATCACATATATGAACTCGTGGGGTCATGGGTAGACAGAATCTAACAATTGACTAGGGTTTTGACAGGGCAGGCCCTAAGTTGACTTTTGTTGACTTTTTGGGAAAAGTGTAAATATCTTAACTTTATCTATTGCAATTGAATTCCCTAGCATTGTTTGATGATATTGAGTCAATTTTGGTTAGATTTGAGCCGTGTGGAGGCGGAGTTTAAGGAAAAAGCTATTTCCGAGTGTTGAATTGGCCTAGTTGAGGTAAATATCTTGCCTAACTTTATGTGGGAGAACTACCTCTTAGGATTTGGTATTGATTGTGTCTTTTGTGCTATGTGACAGCCGTGTACGCAAGGTGACGAGTGGGTACATGGGTTGTACGTGGTATTTGACTGGTTTAGGCTACTTAGACTATTTTCATGCTTTAATTAAAATGCCATATCATGTTTTAAATTCTCATAGTTAATTTATTCTTAATTGTGTTAGATTATACTTACATGCCTTAATTGGCTTGTTTAGTACTTGTTCTACATCCTACTTGCTAAATTGCTCCCATGCTTTAGTTGAACTTGTTGCCTCTTTTATTGTTACATGCTATCTCTTCATTGTTAATTATCGTTACTTGAAGTAATTGTTCATGTTATCCCTTTCCTTGTTGATTTTCATTATTCGAGACTCATTGTTAAATGTTATCTCTTTTATTGTGAGTTAGTCTTATCTAATATCGGTTATACATTATTTCTCTCATTGTTGAGTTATTTAGTGTTGAAGTTGTAAAAGTCGTTAACACGTTGAGGCGAGGTTAGTTATTGTTGAAATATTTATCTTCATGAGCATTTTTCATTCATTGAATACGTTGTGGTGGAGCCATCAGCTAATGTTGTGAAAATATTGGTATTATTGTTGTATTTGGCAAATTGTGATATATGGGCACTTGTAGTGCGAATTGTTATTGTGATATGATATTGACGCGCATGCGGCGGTATAAGGCTTGGGGTTAATGTACATGCGACAGTATAAGGTGGGACTTATGTGCGTATTGTTGGTAGGGGAACTATGTGAAGCCACGCGGCGTCATAAGGAAAATGTAAGGCTCACACGGCGGTATAAGGAAAATTGTGATTGAAATTGAGAAATGTGAATACGAGGCGGTACCTCGATTGTGATTCTTGATTATACGAGGCGGTACCTCGGTTTTAATTTTATTATACACGAGGCGGTACCTCATTGTGATTCTTGCTGTTTATTTTATATTGCAAAGTGTTTTGGTGGGAATATATCTTGTTGTTTTATTCTTTATTATTCTAGCAGTTGTTGTCCGTACATGATCATTGTAGCCTTTTTAGTTTCTTCTTTTATGCTATTTCCATTGTTGATTTTCGGTATTAGTTCATGCTACTATCTTTTTTTCGTACCAACTGTTTCTTCACCTTCTGTTACATAACCGTATTATATTTTCATAATGTTTATTTTATATCCTAGTAGGTGTATTGACCTGGCCTCATCACTACTCTACTGAGGTTCTTACTGGGTACCGTTGTGGGGTACTCATACTACGCTTCTGCACATATTTTTGTGCAGATCCAGGTACATCTGCTCATGCCGGTCGTTAGAGATTACTTGCTAGCTGACTTTGTCGGAGACTTCAAGGTATGCCTACTCGGCATTCGCAGGCCTCGGAGTCACCTTCACTTATTCTCATTTACTGTTGCATGTCCTTTCAGACAGTGATATAGTAGTTACTCTAGTTATACTCTGTAGAGCTTATGACTCAGTTCCACCGGTTTTTGGGAGCGTACTGTTGAGATTATGTTTTGTATCAAAAGGTTTTATCAGTTACATAGCTTTGTTTCTAGCATTTTGGTAATTGTTCTGTCAAGTTATTACTATTTGTTAGGCTTACCTAGTTGTAGAGACTAGGTGCTATTACGACACCCAACTAAGGAAAATTGGGTCGTGACAATTTATTACATCAAATCCAAAGACATTATGTGCAAGTTTAAATCCTCAAAAATTAGATAATAAATTAAGTATTGGGGAGTGGTGATTAAGCAAGACATGGCGATTTTCCAGCTTACCGAGAACATGACGTTAGATAGAAAGGTATGGAGGTTAAGAATTAAGGTAGAAAGCTAAGTAGCCGAGCGTTTTCCTTACTCGTTCCAGTAGTTTAATGCATTCCTCAATGTTTAGTCTTGTATTTTCTTATTATTAGATTTCTGGTATTACTTATTATTTCTTTCGCTTCGGTATTTTATTTGTTTTGCTAATGTTGTTGTTTGTTGTTACTCCTTCCTCTCTATCTTTCCTAAGCCAAGGTCTTGCAGAAATAGCCTCTTTACTTTATTAAGGTAGGGGTAAGGTCTGCGTACACTTTGCCCTTCCTAGACCCTACTAGTGAGATTACACTAGGATTTTATTATTGTTGTTGAAAAATTTTGAAAATTAAAATGCCAAATTCGAATGACACAATGATCTTGGTGAATGGTGACGGAAAAAAAAGAGAAGAAAATGGGAGAATGAAAAAAAAAGAACATAAAAGTTATGTTAATAAAAATAAATTCTTTATAAGTAAATAAAAATAAGTATGTTGTGCACATAAAACAAAGATGAAAAAATTTAGAGAAAATTATATCATTTTTTGGTTGAAATCAGAAGATGAATGTAACAACCAAGCTGCTCGTTTTGTGTATTTGAGTCCCGTTTTTCTATATGATGTTTCTCGTATGTGTGTTTGTGTGTTGTGATTTTGTGACTTGTGGAGGTGGTTGATTTGGCTTCGGGAAGGTTTGAGAGTGAATCGAGACACTTAGTTTGATTATGGAAGCTTAAGTTTAAGAGTTGACCAAGTTTTGACTTTTGTGTAAACGACCTCATATTGGTATTTTGATAGTTCCAATAGGTTCGTATAGTGATTTTTGACTTAGGCGTATGTTCGGAATTGGATTTGGAGGTTTCTATAGTATTTTGGCTCTATTTATCGAAAGTTGGCAATTCGTCGGATTGGAGAGTTCATAGGTGTCACGACCCAAAATCATGTGACCGGCACCCGACACACTCTCCAACCCGGGCGAACCAAACCGTACCAGAATGTCCATCTATATGCAAAGTAAATACATGCGGAAGCCTTTTTGAAAACACTTATTTTAAATGATTAAAATTATACATGAAATATAATCTTTAAATAAGTCATTTTCAATAATTGAAAATACATAAGGATAACAATGTCTCTTTCATTTCATAATATATGAATGACCATCAATTACAACCCAAAAAGAGTACTAATAGTCTATGCAATCTCTAAGATATGAGAATAAAATAAATATTTGGGATAATCCCGGCCAACGGAGAATAAAGAATCAACATGACAGCTACCACGAAATATAAGCGGTGCCTCACCATACACCTCGGAAAGAGAGTCATCCTAGCCTCATCTGCTCATCACGTACCATACCTCTTCCTGAAACATATAAAGTAAGCGGGACCCTGGAGAGGGCCCCCTGAGGGATGAGTACACCACGATGGTACTCAATAAGTGTCATACACTCTCTTTAACTCAAGTTCCTGGGACAAGGCTTTATGAAAATAATGCAACCAACATTTGATATAGAATGATAACAATTATATCAATTCATGCTCTTTATCATGTTAAATGAAAAGACTAGAAAAATTTAAATTATGATACAAACTTTTAAAATATTTATATCAACCCATGATCCTAATAAAAATCATGAAAAACCATTTCAACTTCATTAAATCATTGAAGTCACTTTCGGATCCTTAGGCCTAAACATAACAAAATAATCTTTTACCTTTTTACCGCGAGTACTATACCGACACCGATATAATAAACAACTACTAGGTAATCGACCTAGCAACAAGTATTTAACCCTACTTGTCTGGGCAGCGTCCTGTAGTGCCGTACGAGTCGATTTAACCTCATTACCTTAAGTAATGATCATTTTCCCTCTCAATGGGGGACTTTATCCCACAAACCTCGGCTTAGCCTTGGAATGCGTCCCTACATCGGCACCCGTAATTCCTTTGTAACGAACTCAACATTCGAACCAATCTCGGTGGTCTTCACTAGTAACTCCCAAAATATATGATATTTCAGAAAATAGATTCATAGCATATTAGCCTCAAATGATCTATTTTTATCAAATCATTGCTCATGGCCAACTAAACCATTTTGAATAAAAACAATCAAATATATGATCTTCTTCATGTTAAATCCTTTAGCAATTTAATATCCATCCTTTAAAGATACAACGAGTGTTATCCATTAATCAAGTTTCAAAAGAAATACTCTTCATCTTGTTCGAATAAACTGACGAAGAGCTCGAATAAACCGACGTTATTCGAATAAACCCAACACTATTCATCTTTCCTACCAATAAGCTTTTCAATGTCAAAGCTAGGGTTCATCTATTCCACTCTTTCAACTACTTCTCCAACTCATAATTAATATTAAAACACTCATTTATACTCCATAAATAGGTTTCAAATAGTGAGAATTACCTTTAGAAGCAAACCCTAGAAAATTCCTCTTTTGGTGTTCTTGGTGGATTTGATGAAATCTATCAAACCCAAGGATGTTACAATGTTAATACTAGTGTTTATCAACATTAATTAGCACAAAACATAGATAAAAACTCACCTTTAAGTGTATGGAATGCCCATGGTCGAGAGCCTCTCTCTCTAGAACCCCAAAACCTTCAAAATCTTCTTTATTTTCTCTCTCCCCGAACATCCCTATTTTTATAGAAAATAGCTTGCGTAGGAAAATTACGTAGACTACGCAGCTTCGCTACGCAGACTTGCGTGGCCTACGTAACACAAGCCTCCCCCTCATTTTTCATTCTGTTTTTGCCTACGCAGCCTGCGTAGGCTACGCAAAAAGGCTATGCATGTCTGCTGGAATCCTTTCCTCCCTCTTAGCTCAATAATTCCAAGTTATGCCTTTAATCATACAACTTGAGGACCTTAATCTATCTTACCTTCATGCCTAAGTATTGTAATGATCCTATTACCCTCGTGTGAGTTCGCAAGCACTTCGAGGTCTCGCAAAATATTCTCGTAAGTTCGAGTTCGGCTTAATCTTGTTAGAAAGATTTGCTGGGGCTTTACAATCTCCCCCATTTAGAAGAATTCGTCCTCGAATGTCAAGGTGAAGACGAAATCAAGTTCAAATGTCCAATCATAACCCTTTTTTACCATTGCACCAAATGACCTCATTATTACTCATCTCTTTTGACTAATTCTCCAAATTCTCAAAAGTTTCGGCTGAGCTTCCTTTGTTTCTAGGTCTAT
The DNA here is from genome assembly GCA_000715115.1 of Nicotiana otophora. Lineage (NCBI taxonomy): Eukaryota > Viridiplantae > Streptophyta > Magnoliopsida > Solanales > Solanaceae > Nicotiana > Nicotiana otophora. The sequence continues at coordinate 85,176 of AWOL01S0019179.1, read as the reverse complement.
CTAAATTTTCTTCACCTGTCAGTGAGCCACAAGCATACAAATAAAGAAGCCAACACTGCTCTACACATCATAGTAATATCAACAATATAACAACAACCTCATATGCCTCAAATCATAACTGCATAGCCACTTTCGGTATCACAATAATAAAATCTATTACAATGAGTCAAATCTAGCCATCATTGGCAATAACTGAATCAACAACGCTAATAATATATGCAACCCTAAACTTATAATCAAGATAAATAAATTACTTACTCGCTCCATTGAGTCAAAATACGATATTCACCAAATCTGAAGTTTCTAAGAAGTAGTCATAAATGTAGTTCCGGCAAGTGTGGATATTCAATTTTCATATTCTCCCAGGCCACCCAAGTGACCCCCTCGAATTCATGATTAAACTAATATACTTTAGCTAAAGCAACAATTTGAATTCCTAACCACTGACTCGCATAACAAGAATCTCAATTGATCCTTTCTCGTAAATCAAACTATAACTATTAGTATCCAAATATGCTACCAAGAATAGAGAATAACATTACCTTTAAGGTTGTCTGTAGAAATCACATGTGCCTCTCTATCCACATATTTTCGTAGTATGATAAATACCACATCAAATCTACTAAGGGTAGTTCCGGTAGCAAAGTAAACTCACGTGCACACCTTTGCTCTTTTTAGAAACCATATGCAACCTTGAAAAAGAAGGCGCTTCCATCTGGACCTTGCAACACTTTTTATTAACAATTCTATTTTATGAATATTATATTATATTTATTTTCATCCCTACTTCTTTTATAGTTCTCTTAGAACCAAGGTTTCACCATAAGGCTTAAAGTAACATTACATAATTCATCCTCCATTTTTAAACTTTTTGACTAAATTCACACTTAGGAGTTTTTCTTTATGGGTTAGGATCCCATTTACCAACTTTCTCGCGGAAAATATTTCAAAATCATGCAACTCCTTTATTCGGATATTATTCATGATGTCATTCATCCATTCGAAACTCTTGAGACTTAAGTTCATCTGCATCCATTTAGAACATTACTTCATCCCTTCAAAAGTCAAGCACGCCATTGTCTTATCTTATTCACCAATAACACGTATTTTATCTCCTCACCCTTACGGAAATCACAACTGGAATTTCTTCAATCCCCAACGTGTTAATCACCATAGCTAACATGCCCTTTTTTGTAGAAAATATTTATTCCCTACTATTACTAAGTTTGTGAACACACCAACCATCGATTTCTTAATATCGATGTTTGTGGTTCCATTTTCTAGGAATTTCTTATCATCATAATATCGCCACTACATGTAGGCCTTCGACAATTGGCCTTTAATATGACCCCGATGGTATTTTCACCTCTTAAGGATTATTGCTCCTTTTCGATATACTGAATCCACTTGGGAATCATGTCTTAACTTACATAGCCCACTTCCTGTTTAGGAATATACTCAGAAAGATATTTCTCAATTCCCTCCACCTACTTTTGCGCAATAACATTTTCATGTTTATTCAGCCCCTTTTATTTTTGAACTGGTATTCAAGTATTCAAGTGAGTTCATACCTAACCTGAACTTCTAAGATTCATTTGAACTATTTGTTTGTTCATTGGCAACTTGTTCGACAATAACAATCCATCTCTTTAAATTCCACAACAAAAATATTGTATCTCTTTCGTTTACATCAAGCTTGTAGCCCTAATGCAACCTCATTTGTTCTTCCTGTACTTATTTCCTCCCAGAAGGTATTTGATAAATTCAACTTGTCTTTTCTGGTTTTGCCAGGTAATATCTCTCTTTCCTTCACCCATCACCTTAAGGTGAAATTACATAAATGGCTCTCCCACACTTAAGAGTGAGTCTATCACAAGCTTCTATGCTTATCCCATAGACTTTACAAAGTCTTTAAACCATAAGTACACTTGCCCGGTATACTTACGTGTCTACCGTAATGTTAAGGGTCATTTATTTCCCAATCAAAAATCTTTTCTATTAGTCTCCACTTTCGACTGAGTTTGACTCCGATCTCGTGATCATCATATTCGTGTTATCTGTAGATCCCGGCGATATGATTTAATTTCTATACTCATCAGAGCTCTCTTAGTTCCTTTCCCTTCTTAAATACCAAGACATTTTCAACCTACAACTCATGTTGCTAAGTATAATCATTCTCCACCCTTACTACAATATCATGATTAACATATTTCTCTTTCTGTATTTGTACAGACCTCATAACTTTACTAACGTGCATGCTCATTGATCTTAGCTGAGATATGCTTCTGGAGTATAACTCTATTATGTTATTCATGTGTTCATATTCACACACACACACACACACACACACACACACACACACACACACACACACACATATATATATATATATATATATATATATATATATATATATATATATATATTGCAAGTACAACTTCCTTATGCTTCTGAGTCCATGTTCGAATATGTCATTAGCAACCACGACTCTCTTAGGTTCTTAGCCGAAGCTTAACCATTTTGAACAAGTACGAATGCTTCACATGAATTTGTATATCATAAATTTATGCAGATTTTAATAATAACTCTTTTTTTCCCGTGATAATAATACAAGCAAATCACAACCTATCTTTACATGCCACATAGATTTTTAAACCACGCCTCGGAACGCATTTTTTTTCTCTTTTTCCTTTTCATGTGTTTAACATGTGAACCTATGCCATTTAACATGTGTTTATATAGTGTGAACCTCTATATCTAAAAGGATATCCTTAACCCCATTTCCACACAACATCTTTAGGATGCATGAGACATTAATACATATCTTTGAAACACCTAAAACTCGTCGACTTTTGAAACGTAATATTGTTGTTCTCCAGCTCTTTAGTCTTAATTCGTTCATGTAGTATTTTACCACCCATAAAAAGTATTAACTTATCCTCATACATTATTCGACACATTCAACCCTTTTTACAATTTAAGAGCTTTAATCAACCCATGTTCAGCTTCTCCGTTGGCCCATTTAAAGAGTTTTGGAGCATATTCTCGAAACTTTACCTTTCACAATTTATCAATATCAAATGAAACATACCTTATCTATACAACTTTAATATTGTCCTTTCATGACAACTTGCCTTCTAGACAATTTATGTTACTCCTTTAACCTTTGAGGTCATGCCTTTTGTACACTTCGTACCTTGGCATGGCTTCAACTTATCTATTCTAATGTCTTTATATTTATGATATGTATATCCTCATTTGTTATTAGCCATTAATCTCATTCATATTGCCTTGATCACTCAGAAACGTGCTTTGATACTCTAGACATATCGTTGCCAGCTCATATGATATGATAGTGACTATAACTTGTCATACCTTATGTCCATCTATAACAATCTCAGGATACAAACTCCTTTAGTCGACTCTCTCGATTGAACTTTACCTATTCTTGTTCTACTTGCCTTTCACAACTGGTAGTTGACATATTATATTCATGCCTTTTTTCCAAATCAATCCCAACCATATACTAGGCCACTAGGGTCATGCCCTCTCAAGATGCGATTATTCTTTTTGGTAGCACAAACTTCCTGCAATTCTCGATGTATCACGACAACGGTCAACGAGATTCCGGTCTTATCTTCCTTCAAGCAATCATTAGCTATTGGAAAAACAAATATGATTTCTCATTGCATTATTCGATTTGAATCCATTTTATTTCATTTCTTATATTTTCCCACATATTCATATACAGAGGCATCGACTCTTTCTTGGAAGCTCATCTAGTAGCTAGTGTCGTTACTTAAATCTCAAGCATTATGCTCAACACTCTCCTTCGTAAACCCCGCCAAGATGTCAATACATACAAAAAAAACATTTCCTCACTTCAAGCTTTAACGTACAATATAGAGTGAGAAGAAAGGAACGAGAAAATCCTACAATGTTCATGTAGCCTTCCCGATATGGGTATGGTGCACAACACACCAATAAAGCGAACTCTACTATACACGATTTTATAGACTTCCTAGGACTCAAATTAGAACCTAGTGCTCTGATACCAAGTTTGTCACGACCCAAAATTACGTGACCGACACCCGGCACACTATCCAATCCGGGCGATCCAAACCGTACCAGAATTTCCATCTATATGCAAAGTAAATACATACGGAAGCCTTTTTGAAAACACAATTATTTTAAATGATTAAAACCATACATGAAATATAATATTTAAGTAAGTCATTTTCAATAATTGAAAATACATAAGGATAACAATATCTCTTTCATTTCATGATGTATGAATGACCATCAATTACAACCCCAAAAGAGTACTAATAGTCTATGCAATCTCTAAGACATTAGAATAAAATAAACATTTGGGATAATCCCGACCAACGGAGAATAAAAAAGCAACATGACAACTACCACAAAATATAAGTGGTGCCTCACCATACACCTCAGAAAGAGAGTCATCCTAGCCTCATCTGCTCATCACGTACCACACCTCTTCCTGAAGCATAAAAAGTAAGCGGGACCCTCTGAGGGCTGAGTACACCACGACAGTACTTTATAAGTGTCATAGACTCTCTATAACTCAAGTTCCTGGGGCAAGGCTTTACAAAAATAATGCAACTAACATTTGATGTAGAATAATAACAATTATATCAATTCATACTCTTTATCATGTTAAATGAAAAAACTAGAAAAATGTAAATTATTATACAAACTTTTAAAACATTTATATCAACCCATGTTCCTAATAAAAATCATGAAAACCCATTTCAACTTCATTAAATTATTGAAGTCACTTTCGGCTCCTTAGGCCTAAACATAACAAAATAATCTTTTACCTTTTTACCGGGAGTATTATACCGATACCGACATAATAAACAACTACTAGGTGATCGACCTAGCAACAAGTATTTGACCCTACTTGTCTGGGCGGCTTCCCGTAGTGCCGTACGAGTCGACTTAACCTCATTACCTTAAGGAATGATCATTTTCCCTCTCAATGGGGGACTTTATCCCACAAACCTCGGCTTAGCCTTGGAATGTTTTCCTACACCGACACGTGTAGTTTCATGGTAACGAACTCAACATTCGAACCAATCTCGGTGGTCTCCACTAGTAACTCCCAAAAAATTTGATATTTCAACAAATAGATTCATAGCATATTAGCCTCAAAGGATATATTTTTATCAAATCATTGCTCATGGCCAACTAAACCATTTTGAATAAAAACAATCAAATATATAATCTTCTTCATGTTAAATTCTTTAGAAATTTAACATCCATCTTTTAAATATACAACGAGTGTTATCCATTAATCAAGTTTCAAAAAAAATACTCTTCATCTTGTTCGAATAAATCGACGAAGAGCTCGAATAAACCGACGTTGTTCGAATAAACCCAATACTATTCATCTTTCCTACCAACAAGATTTTCAATGTCAAAGCTAGGGTTCATCTATTACACTCTTTCAACTACTTATCCAACTCATAAGTAATATTAAAATACTCATTTATACTCCATAAATAGGTTTCAAATAGTGAGAATTACCTTTAGAAGCAAACCTTAGAAAATCCCTCTTTTGGTGTTCTTGGTGGATTTGATGAAATCTAGCAAACCCAAGGATGTTGCAATGTTAATACTAGTGTTTCTCAATATTAATTAGCACAAAACATGGATAAAAACTCACCTTGGAGTGTATGGTATTCTCATGGCCGAGAGCCTCTCTCTCTAGAACCCCAAAACCTTCAAAATCTTCTTTATTTCTCTCTTTACAAACTTCCCTATTTTTATAGAAAATAGCCTGCGTAGGCAAATTACGTAGCTTATGCAGCTTGCCTGCATAGCCTACGCAGCTTAGCTTCGCAGACTTGCGTGGCCTACGTAACAAAAGCCTCCCCCTTATGTTTCATTCTGTTTTTGCCTACACAACCTGCGTAGGCTACGCAAAACGGCTACGCATGTCTGCTGGAATCCTTTCCTCCTTCTTAGCTCAATAATTCCAAGTTATGCCTTTAATCATATAACTTGAGGACCTTAAATCCATCTTACCTTCATGCGTAAGTATTGTAATGATCCTATTACCCTCGTGTGAGTTCGCAAGCACTTCGAGGTCTCGTAAAATATTCTTTTAAGCTCGAGTTCGGCTTAATCTTGTTAGAAACATTTTCTGGGGCTTTACAATAGGTTTGACCGGGTTTGACTTTGATGATATCAGAGTTAGATTGTTGTTCCGAAACTTGGTATAAGTTCATTATAACATTTGGGACTTCTGAAAAGTTTGGTTGGTTATCCAGACTGGTTAGGCTTGAATTGGATGCTTGGTTACAAGTTAGAAGTTCTTGATTTTAAGAGAGTGATTTTGATCGTCAATTCTTGATTTTGATGTTATTCGTGGTGTTTTGGGCCCTTGGACAAGTTTGGATTAGGTATTGGAACTGTCACGATCCGATAGGTCATTTTGGGTGCTAGTATTTATTTTCGAATTTCGAGGCCTCCATTAGTTTCATTTGATATTTCTTGATTTGCGTGCATGGTCTGTATCTATTTTTTGAAAAGATTTTACGTAAAAATGTGAAGAAAATATGATTTTTGGTTTTAAAAATAACTTGAGTTGACTATGATTAACATTTTATGTAAACGACCCTAGATCGGTATTTTGAAGATTTTGATAGGTCCATATTATGATTTTGGAATTGGACGTACACCCGAACTTGAATTCGGAGGTCCCTAGATTGATTTGATTTCTTCTGCCGAAAGCTAAAAATTTGAAAGTTTGAAAACTTCCTAGGTTTGACCGTAAGTTGACTTTATGGCTATTACGTTTGAATTTGGGTTTTGGGACTTGGTATAAGTCCGTTTTGCTATTTGAAACTTGTCTGAAAATATTAGTGCAATTCGGAGTTGGTTGATAGGATTTGGACGCTTGGTTGTTATTTTTGAAGTTCTTGAGTTTTCTATTGAGTTTCATGCATTTTGATGTCCGATTCATGTTTCCAGATGTTATTTTTGTGTTTTGATCGTACGAGCGAGTTCATATGATATTTTTAGACATGTATACATGTTTGGTTTGGTGCCCTAGGGGCTCGGGTGAGTTTCAGGTGGGCTACAGATCATTTGAACATGTTAGGCTGTTGTTTTTGATGTCTAGTGTGTTGTGCTTCGCGATCGTGAAGGGGAAGTTGGGAATGTTTTATTCATCGTGAATGCGAGGGACCGGTCACGAAGTGAAGGGGGGGCTTACCCTTTGCGAACGTGACGAGCCTCTCGCGAACGCGGTTCATTGGAGTAGCCTGAGGGAGAGTTGGTGGTTACTCTTCGCTAAAGCAGACCCTGGCTCGCGAACGTGAAGAAAGGCGGGGAGTTAAGCCTTCACGAACGCGAAGGCCTTTTGGCCTCTGCTCTTCGTGAAGGCGTCAGGTGCTTCGCGAACGGGAAGAACACCTGACGCACATGTATTAAAATATACAAAAGTCAGGGTTTGAGTCATTTTTCACCATTTTGAAGTTTGAGCTTGGCCTAGAGGCGACTTTGAAGAGGTTTTTCATCACAAATTTATTGGTTAGTAAATTTTAAATTATTTTGTTATATTTTCATAAACACCCATTGATTTTAACCTTTAATCTAGAATTTTTCATAGTAGAAATTAGGGATTTGGGTAGAATTTGAGAATTTTATAAAATTGAGATTTAAACCTCAAATTGAGGCCAGATTTCAAAATAAATTACATAACCGGGCTTGGGGGTGAATGGGTAATCGAGTTTTGTTCCGAATATCGGATTTCGACCAAGCACGTGCGAGGGTTGACTTTTGTTGACATTTTTGTTAATTTCATCAAAGATCGAATCTTTTCACTCGTTGGTAGTTTCTAAAGTTTATTTTGAATTATTTAAACTATATTTGGCTAGATTTGACTGGTTTGGAGGCTAATTCTAAAGGAAAGGCCATGGTTGAGTGTTGATTTGATTGCTGAAAGAGGTAAGTATTATGTCTAACCTTAACTTGAGGGAATTAAGACTTGTTGAATTATTTGTTATGTAAATTATGTGGAAAAGCGTCGTATATGCGAGGTGAAGAGTGTATATGCAGCGTCATGGGATTTAGCATTGATGATTGGGATATTTATTTCCATGTCTTTATTTATTCCATGTTATTTCCTGTTATATGCTTTAAATGTTACATGTTTTTATTTGACATCTATGCTACACTTGTTACTTGTCATTTAATTGTTACTTGCCTCAATTTGTTCATTTCTTGCATGATTTTTGCTTATTTGCTACATGTTTCTACTTTCCTTAATTTATATTTTAATTGTCATATGTTTTACCTATTTGTATTATTTTTATATTATTTGATGCACTTTATTATGTTTTTGCGCTTATGTGAGCTATTAACTATTTTGTACTGACGAATTGGTAAAGTTTGGGATTCCGAGATGTTTGATATTCTCCATTTATTCTGTGGTTCTTTACTGTTTTGTACATTTCACCTTTTTTGTGCTGATATTTTGTAAATATTGTTGTTGAGTTATTTATGTTAATGATTTGAAATTGTTTGGGATCGGGTTACACGCAACAACTGTATTGAACGATATCGAAATTATATGAAGGAATAAAGACAGATTAAGATATGAACAAATGATGATATGGTAGGATCGGATTGCTCGCCGCAACAGATTTGATATGTTATAATTATTTAAGATTGTAGGGTTATTTTCAGGATTGTGATATGAGACTTGAGACTGTGTTATTCTGAAACACTCTGATAGTTGACCTTCGGGTCCGTTTATATGACTTTATTTCTTTATTTCTATTCTTGTTTTCTTGTTATTATTATTTCGCACAGGTTAATTCTGAGTGTCTTGCCATAGCCTCGTCATTACTTCGTCGAGGTTATGCTTGGCACTTATAGAGTATATGGGGTCGGTTTTACTCATGCTTACACTTCTACACTTCTTGTATAGATACCGATGTTAATCCTAGTGGTGCATAGCGAGAATGCTCAGATTCAACTGCTTTTGGAGACTTGAGGTATAGCTGCACGACGTCCGTAGCCCTGAAATCCCCTTCCATTCTATCTTTACTGTTTATTTAGTTCAAATAGTTGTATTTTGTTTAGACTTTATGTGCAGCACTCTAGATGCTCATGTATTCATGACTCCAGATTCTAGGATATGTTTAGATTTCGTTATTTGGTATTTTATTATTCTATTTCAGATTATTATAGTTTATTTTTATTAATATTTTAATTTGAATTGTTAAAACTGGTTAAGTAAATTAGCTAACGTTGGCTTGCCTACCAAATAAAATTTTAGGCACCGTCTGGGATTCCGGGTCGTGATAGGAACTCGTTGGCATGCTTGAAGGGGGTCCCGTAGAACTAAGATGTCATTTAGGGTGGTTTCAGACAATTTTCCCTTTGTTTAGAGTTGTTGGTTTTCTGGTGTCCAACAATGCTTCACGATCGTGGATCTTGTCTCTCATTCGCGGAGAAGGGGAGCTGGCAGTCAGGGTTTCTTCTTCGCGTTCGTGAGGATGGGACACGTTTGTGGAGGGATGGAACAGAAGCTTCGCGCTCGCGCGCAGGGGACACGTTCGCGATGGAGTGTCTCCAAGCAGGAGGATTGCCTTCGCGATCGCGAGGCTAGGACCACGTTCACGTAGGCTTAACTGGTCAAGCGTCGCGTTCGTGGGGGTGCCTTCGCGTTTGCGAAGAGGACTTTTCAACTGGGTAGATTTTAGCCTTCGCGATAGTGGAGGCAGTATCGCGAACGTGATGTACATCACTAGGCAGGATATTTAAGTTGAAATTTCGGGACTTTTACCCACTTTCTTGTATTTTGAGCCCTAGATATCCAGAGTGAGACATGTTGAAGAGCAAATTCACTACATCATTGGAGGTAAGCAATTTACTCTTAGATTTGACTTTATATCATATTTTTTCATGAATTTCTACACATAAAAGCTTGGATTTTAAAGAGAAATTTGGGAATTTTGGCAAAACTTTTGAAAAATGAATAATTGAGATTTGAACCCCGATTTGGAGTCAGGTTTGGATAAAACTTGTATCTTTAAACTCATATTGGAATACGTGTTCGGAATTTATGAGTTTTGTCGGGTTTTGGGAAGCGGCCCCTGATTGATTTTTTGGTTCACTTTATAAATTTTATTAAAGATTCAAACATTATCATTTGGGTTCAATTTCTATGGTTTTGTTTGACGTTATTAGGTTGTATTTGACTAGATTCGAGGGATTTGGCATCTTTGACGATATTTAGCTTACCGGGCGGAGGTAAATATCTTGGCTAACCTTTTTAAGAGGGAAACTCCTAGTATTTAACTTGATTGCAATGTGTTTCAGGTATTGGGGTGGTATGTATACATGGTGACGAGCGTATATGTACTTACCATGTTTACATCATGATCAGATAGAATTGGGATACTTTTGATTTGTGATTTGTTTGTTTTATATGACTACGTTTGCTCTCTTATTCATGTTAGAAATTATACCTAGGTTTATGATTACTTACGAAGGCATGTGGACTTATTCTTGATGTGTTGAATTTCTTGAATTATCCGTAGTTATATAGAGATATCATGAACACATATCCGTATGATTTTTATCAAGTCCTTGTGTATCTTTTATCTGTAATTCTTGAACATATGCATACATATTGTATATGGATACTTGATTGGACTGAGAATTTTGGCACGAAGGGTAAGGCGTGCGGATGAGATATATTTATGGCACACAAGACATGATGATCGGATATTTGATTATGAGTGAGCTATAAACTCCTCTTTGCAATTGGATTTGGATCTGTTCCTCCAGAGTCATGTGATTTCTCATATTACTTTGGGCCCTATGAGCGTAGTCTGTGCATTGATTTTGTACCAGATCGATACATGAATTTGTATCAAATTTTGGTGATACATGGATTTTGTATTAGATTTTGGTGATACATAGATCTTGTACCGGTTTGAGCATGCATAGATATTCTTGACCCACTTGAGATGTATTTATTTAGATGCTAATTATTACTTGACATCCTTATATGCTAGTTGGAAGCCCCGACTCCGTTATTTGAGCATTGTATCTTTTAGTACTATATCAAGACATCGTTATGATTATTTCTTGTACTGGAAAAACATGATTAACATCTTTCAACTGTTGATATCTTTGATTCTTGCTATTCATGAAGTTATCTACTGTTTCAATTTTGAGATCTATTATTTATATCTGTTGTTGTAAGTATTCGGATGCATCTAGCCTTGCCACAACTTCTTCGAGGTTAGATTTGATATTTAATGGGTACCGATTGTGGTGTACTCATGTTATGCTTCTGCATAGTTTTTGTGCATATCCCAGGTTGGTGCTATCAGAGCCTCTTGTTGTGCTTAGGCTGATTCATCGTAGATTCAAGGTGAACTGCACTCCATGGATTTATTTCGTAATACTTGAGTCCCTGTCCCTTTACTATTCACTATCTATTTGTATTTCAGACAACTTTGTTATGTATACTGACTTATTCTATTTTTGTACTTGTTCGTGTATTTGTGCCACCTAGTCTTGGGTGTTGCACTGTATTGGCCGTGTTTAGGTTGTGCTATGACTATATCAGATGTTATTACTGTTTTGGACTATTTCTCTCTTTATTTATAATTTATCACTGTTAATTAAAGTAAAAGAACTTTATTTTGTGGATTGTGAGTTGACTTGCTTAACAAGTACGACTAGGCATCATTATGACCTTAAGGTGGGATTTTGGGTTTTGACAACGAAATTTCATGTATAACAAAATAAAATTGAACACCTAAAAAAAATTTTTTTTTAAAAAATAAGGCTAAATAAAGACAACTAATGTGAATCCAATAGCTTTTAACATTTTTATTTACCTGCTTAGTTTTGTAAATAAAACCAAAACAATAAGGATAAGAAATGAGAAGAAAACTTTCGGAGGCTAAAATTGATTATATTCGAATAGCAAAAGGGTAAAGTTGCTTTAAATCGAATAGTAAATGGGTTAATTTGACGCAAATGAGGCAAGAAGATAATTGAGTTTCTGATAATATTTCACGGGCATAACGTTTTTCCACGTCAATGGCTATTAGTGAAGAGGGGTGTTTTGGACCTTTAATTAAAGGTAGGGGATTTTTTGTTCGAGTTGCATAACGAAGGATAAATATTATTAAGATTTATACGTTTTATATTTAATTGTAATTTTTTAGTTAGAGTGTTAATGGTAGTTAGTTGTACAGTTGTAGTTAGTTGTGTCAGTTAGTCTGTCAGTAGAAGTTAGTGATAATGGTTGAGCAGTTAGTTGCCAGCTGGACAAAATGGAGCCTTCTATAAATTAGGATTGTACACATGTTAATCATTGAGTTATTCATTCTTTTTTCTCCATTCTGAAAGTTTCTCGTTTTCTTTTCTTCTCATGTTTCTCTGCCTCCGTCATTAGGTTTTAATCTAAGCTTAATTATGAGTTTGATTTGCAAAGTTTTACATGATATCATAGTTAGAACTCTGATTCTCAGTCAAATTCTTCGTCAGTTTGTAGTAATTTGTTCTGTTTCCATTCGATTGGATATCTCAAATCATATTTTGCGAGGTTGCATTTTTTCGGAAATTCATCGTTTTTTTTAAATTAAAGTTCACATTTATCACAATTCGTATCAAAATTATGATCGGAGATGGAGATATGGTGGAGTCGACGAATCCGCTTTATATGCATCCATCGAAGAGTGTAGGTATTATGCCGGTGCCATGCCTTTTTATGGATCGGGATACAGATCGTGGAGAAGAGAAGTACTCAAAGTTGTGTCAATAAAGAGTAATGTAGTATTCATCCGTGGAAAATGCAAGAAACTAGATCTAAAAACTGCTACTTTCAATAAGTGGAAATATTGTGACGATATGGTAACCTCGTAGATGTTAAATTTCCTTTCAAAGGATCCGGCAGATAGTTTGTAGTATGCTAACGGTGCTAAAGAACTTTGCAAGAACTAGAAGATAGGTATATTCAAAACGAATGGTGTAAAACTATACCAATTACAAAAGCAAATTAATCACTTGAGTCAAGAAATCCTCGATATTACTGGATATTACACTAAGATGAAAAAAGCTACGAGAAAAGCTTTACACCTTAAATGCACATGCTCAGTGCAACTATTAATGTACCTTTGGTGCTAAGGAAAATATGTAAAAGACTGACCAGACATGAGATTAATTCAATTCCTTATTGGTTTGATTGAAGTGTACATAGTTTTAAAGGGAAGCATTTTGCTGATGAATCCACTGTCTAGCCTAGCACAAACCTTTTCAATTCTTATTCAGGAGAATAAACAGATAGAGGTAAAGCCTCAAAGTTAGATTGTGATGGAGTCAACTGCCCTAAATGAGACTTCACCAGAAAATAGCTCTTTTAAAACTAACTACAATCAGAGCACAACTAGAAATAATGGTCTTAGTGAGAAAGAGAGAATTAGTCTAGGAAAACTTGGTTAACAAGAAATTGGATCAATCGAGAGATTGATAATCCTAATTAAAGGGTTCAACCTAGAGATAGTAATAACCCGACTTGAGCTTTTATCAATCGTCTTGTGCAATACCCATTTGGACTTGAGAAAGCCAAATTGGACAAAATCACTCTCTGACCGAGAGGTATTGAGTGGGTAATTGAGAGTTGATAGCTATAATACAACCCGATCAACAAAATAAGCATTAAGGTCTAAATTCCATTAGGCAAATGCCTAGGTGATGGTCATAGCCCTAGGCTTTTTACACAACTTGAAAAATAACAAAAATAATTTCTTAGTTTCATTTATTAACTTTGCATTCTTAGTTTAAAATAGACGTAGAAACAACCCCAATTTGTGGAAGTGTAGATTAAGGTAGTTCAAACTCATGTACTACAATATATACCCATAACTCCCATATATAGCTCCTTGTGGAAATCGACCCCGACTCTTGTTGGGTACTATTATTGCAATCGACCGTTTCATGACCCTGAATTGAGGTGTGAAATTGGACGAGATCAATTTTTGGCGCCGTTGCCGGGGAGTTAAAACGGTGTTAACTATATATTTAGGTGTGTTTTTGAAATATCTTCTTTTTCTTCCTTGTTACTAACGTGTTGAGAAAATGTAGGTGCAATCATGGCAAACAATGAGCTTGAAAACATAGCTTTGGGGGATGTGGACGTTGAGGATGATCAAATGGATGAGGTCCCTCTTGAACCTCAAGCCAATAGACGAGGCTGAGTGCCTCATGAAAATATGCCCGCTCCACCCCCACCTCCATCACGAGCGGCTCCACACCGGGTGTTGCCGAATAAAGGGTATGCAAGTGCTATAGTCCCTCCCTGTATTAAGGTGGGCAACTTTCAAATAACCAACGTGATGCTCACTTTGCTCGAGCAACAAGGGTTCTTCACCAGTGCACCGGGTCAAAATAGATACAAATACTTGAAGAGGTTCATAGATACGCATTGGGGGAGTAAACAAATAAATGTCTCCGGGGATGCTTTGAAGCTAAGGCTTTTTCCCTTCTCTCTATGGGGGAAAGCTTTAGATTGGTTGGAATGCTTTCCAAATCATTCCATTCATACTCGGGATGAATTGGCAGAGAAATGTATTTCTAAATACTTCTCTCCCGGGCACATGGCTATACTTTGGGATGAAATTCTAGCATTCAAGCAAGAGCCCAATGAACCAGTACACGAGATATGGGAACGATATAGAACAATGGTGAAAGAGTGACCCAACAATGATATGACGGAAAACATGATTCAACAAACTTTTTACCTGGGGATCAATACAACCAACCAATATTTAGTGAATCAACTTGCCGGTGGGAACTTCATGACTATACCTTATGCGGAGGCGTGTGATATTTTGGATGAGATGGCGGATACTTCATCGATGTGGCAATCCCAGGCTAATGTTCCACAGGATGATCCCAATGTGATTCACCTTCACAAAGAATTGCCTGACCGTGGGCAAGCCATAGCCGAATTGACCACCACCATGAATCAATTGGCAAAGGATCAACTTCAACAAGTATAAAACCTGAGGCAAGTCAATGCAATGGAGGGAGTAAATATGATGGTGAACAAACAGAGAACAAAGGGTCTGCAATTGCAACAAAGAGTAGAAACGTTTGTGCAAGAAGATAGTGGGTTTGAGCAAGATGATTCCTATAATGACCAAGAAGAAGAGGTCCAATATGTGAAAAACTTTTAAGGGCAAAGAAACAACTTCAAAGGCCCAAGCCAACAACAATGGAGACCTCAAAACAATCAAATAAATTGGAATTCTCACAACCAAAGTAATTGGAGTGGTGAAAATAATCAAAGAAATTGGAATAACAACAACAACCAAGGTCCTAGTTCTTCTAACAATCAAATGGGTCGTATTGAGAACATGTTTAAGCAAATGATGGAGAATAATGCCGATTTCGATGACCAACTTTCTTCATACAACACATCGATCCGCAACTTAGAAGTGCAAATGAGGTAAATCTCTCAAGCTTTAACTTCTCGTCCTAAGGGGGCACTACCAAGTGACACGGTAGTGAACCCAAAGGGTGGGAACAACATGGGGCATGCCATGACCATTACTACAAGAAGTGGAAGAGGTAGGAATGCACCACCTCAAGTCACAACTTGTGGATGATGAGCAAGTCGTAGAAGAAGAAGAGATCCCGAACAATGTGGTACAAGCAAATGATGAAGTGCGAATTGATATTGATGACAATTTGGGAGAGACTCAAGAGGAAGTGAACTCGTCTAGGGATCATGTTATTGACATACCGGAACCTGTAGTGTAAAAGTCTAAGGCACCATTGCCTAAGCTTCCTCCTCCATATCCTCAAAGGCTCGCCAAGCAAAATGGCGAGAATAAATTCAAGAAGTTCATTGAAATGATGAAGAGTATCTCAATAAATGTTCCATTAGTTGAAGCCTTGGAGCAAATGCCCGGTTATGCAAAGTTTATGAAGGATTTGGTGACAAAGAAGTGGTCGACGAATTTTGAAAATATCAAAGTCACGCATCAAGTGAGTTAAATAGTGCATTCGATGGCTCCTAAATTAGAAAATCCTGGTGCTTTCACAATCCCTTGCACCATTGGAAGTGTCGAGTTTGCTAAAGCTCTTTGTGATCTTGGGGTGAGTATCAATTTGATGCCCTATTCGGTTTTCAAGACTTTGATAATTGGGCAACCAAGACTCACATCTATGAGATTACAAATGGCCGATCATACCATGAAGAGACCATTGGGAGTGATTGAAGATGTATTGGTTCGTGTTGATAAGTTCATTCTTTCGGCAGATTTTGTTATTTCTGATTATGAAGTGGGCTATGAGGTGCCGATTATTCTTGGAAGACCTTTCCTCGCTACGGGGAAGGCTCTTATTGGTGTGAAAGCCGAAGAACTCACTTTTCGGGTGAGTGATGAAAAGGTGGTGTTACACGTGTGCAAATCTATGCGGCAACCAAATAGCAATGACGTATGTTCTTTCGCGGATTTGGTGACCGACGCGATTATTAATGATACAAGTGCCACAATTAATGTGGGTGATATGTTGGAGGCCGTCTTGCTCAACTTTGATGATGACGAGATGGATGGCTTCATGGAATGTGTGAATTCTTTGCTAGGAATGTGGTCGTACAACTATGCGCCCCAGAAATGTTCCTTGGATCTTGAAAATAGGAAAACTCCTCCTACAATGCCTTCAATTAAAGAGCCTCCTACCTTGGAGTTGAAGCCATTGCCTCCACATCTTCGGTATGAATTTCTTGGTCCTTGTTCAACTTTATCGATTATTCTTTCTTCTTGTTTGACTAACGTGTAGGTTGACTCTACATTGGCGGTGCTCCACAAGAGGAAGAAGGCTATTGGGTGGACTTTGGCGGATATTCGGGGAATAAGCCCTGTATTTTGCATGCACAAGATTAACTTGGAGGAGGATTCCAAACCATCTATTGAACATCAAATGAGACTCAATGAAGCTATGCAAGACGTGGTCAAAAAGGAGATTATCAAGTGGTTGGACGCCGGGGTTGTCTATCCCATTTCTGATAGTTCATGGACTTCTCCGGTGCAATGTGTCCCAAAGAAGGGGGGCATGACGGTGGTCACCAATGAAAAGAATGAGTTAATTCCCATAAGAACGGTTACCAGGTGGAGAGTGTGTATGGACTATCGTAAGCTAAACAAAGTCACGACGAAGGATCATCTTCCACTTCCCTTCCTTGACCAAATGCTTGATAGGTTAGCCGGACGTGCTTTCTATTGCTTTCTAGATGGATATTCAGGCTACAACCAAATCCTTATTGCTCCGGAAGATCAAGAGAAAATAACTTTCACATGTCCCAATGGTACTTTCGCTTTCAAGTGGATGCCATTTGGCTTATGTAATGCACCGACGACTTTTCAAAGGTGTATGATGGCGATCTTTATGGATATGGTCTAGGACTACCTTGAAGTCTTCATGGATGTCTTCTCGGTGGTCAGGGATTCCTTTGATGATTGCTTGGCAAATTTGGATAAAGTATTGGCAAGGTGTGAAGAAGCGAACTTGGTGCTAAATTGGGAGAAATGCCATTTCATGGTCGAGGAAGGCATTGTCCTTGGCCACAAAATTTCAAAGAATATCATAGAGGTCGACAAGGCAAAGATTGAGGTGATTTATAAACTTCCACCTCCAACTTCGGTGAAAGGCGTGCGAAGTTTCTTAGGTCATGCGGGGTTCTACCAGCGTTTTATCAAGGATTTTTCTAAAGTGGTGAACCCGTTGTGCAAGCTCTTAGAGAAAGATGCTAAGTTTCACTTCAATGATGATTGCATGAGAGCCTTTGAATTGCTAATGTTTAAGTTGACAACCACTCCCATTATCATCGCTCCTAATTGGAGTATCCCTTTTGAGCTCATGTGTGATGCTAGTAATGTAGCGGTTGGAGCAGTTTTGGGGCAACGGATCAACAAGATTTTTCATCTGGTATACTATACTTGTAAAACCATGAATGATGCCCAAGTCAACTACACTGTTATAGAGAAAGAGCTCATTGTTATTGTGTTCGCAATTGAGAAGTTCTGCCCATACTTGATGGGTGCAAAGGTTATTGTTCATACGGATCATGCGACACTTCGCTATCTTATTAGCAAGAACGATCCCAAAGCTCGGTTTATGAGATGGGTACTATTGTTGCAAGAATTTAATATTGACATCCAAGATCGAAAAGGGAGTGAAAATTAAGTGGCGGACCACTTGTCTCGTTTGGAGGAGGAGGGGAGGCCGCATGATGTCCTTGAAATCAATGACTCCTTCCCCGATGAGCAACTTTTGGCTATATTCAATGAAGGAGGTGCCATGGTTCGCGAATCTAGCAAACTTCCTTGTGTGTGGAATCATCCCGGATGAGTTCTCTTCAAATCAAAGGAAGAAGCTCAAACGGGATTGTCAAGATTATTATTGGGACGAGCCATACCTTTTTCGGATTTGCATGGATGGGGTAATTAGAAGATGTGTACCGGACGAAGAGCAAAGTGATATTCTTTAGGCTTGCCATTATTCGCCTTATGGTGATCACCATGGCGGAGCAAGAATGACGGCCAAAGTGCTAAGTTGCGGTTTATATTGGCCCACTCTTTACAAAGATGCAAGTGATGTGGTGAAAAGATATGATGAATGTCAACATGCCGGTGGAATCTTGAAGAAGAATGAATTGCCTCTCACTACCATTTTGGAGATTGATATCTTTGATGTGTGGGGTGTTGACTTCGTGGGTCCTTTTGTGAGTTCTTGTGGAAACACCTATATCTTGGTTGCAGTTGATTATGTGTCTAAATGGGTTGAGGCTATTGCTCTACCCAACAATGATGCGAGAAGTGTGGTGGCATTCTTGAAGAAGAATATTTTCACAAGATTTGGTACTCAGCGGACTATCATAAGCGATGTGGGATCGTAGTTTTGCAACAAGGCTTTTGAAACTTTTCTTAGCAAGTATGGTGTCACTCATAAAGTCACGACTCCCTATCATCCTCAAGCTAGCGGTCAAGTGGAAGTGTCCAACCAGGAGATAAAGAATATCTTGTCCAAAATAGTGAATGCTAATCGGACGGATTGGTCAAAGAAGCTTGATGTTGCATTATGGGATTACCGGACTGCTTTTAAAACTCCTATCGGAATGTCTCCATACCGGTTGGTTTTCAGCAAAGCTTGTCATCTTCCAGTGGAACTTGAGCACAAAGCCATGTGGGCTTTGAATAAATTGAATCTTGATTGGGATACAACTGCTAACTTGCGGGTTGCACATTTGAATGAGTTGGATGAGTTCCGGTACCATGCATACACAAGTTTGTCTTATAAAAGAGAAGATGAAATATCTTCATGACAAATACATTTGGAACAAAGAGTTCAAAGAGGGTGATCTTGTGTTGTTGTTCAACTCACGGTTGAGGATGTTTCTCGGGAAGTTAAAGTCTAAATGGAGTGGCCCATTTGAAGTCGTGGGTGTGACACCCTTTGGTGCATTGGACTTGAAGAACAAAAATGATGAGGTATTCTGAGTTAATGGTCATCGGGTGAAGCACTATCTGGGAAAAGTTGGTGATGGCCACGTTGTGGCAGTGATTCATTTCAAATGATGGTAATCTACGTCGTGTCACGACGTTACATCAGGCGCTGCTTGGGAGGCAACCCATATTTCTTTTTCTTTTCTTTTCTTCTATTGTAATTAGGTGTTATTTTTGTGCTAACTAGATTTGAAGTATGTTGCAGGGTTGAGTGTGCTTTACAGGAAATATGTCCAAAAATTTGGCTAAGTGTGGAAAGAATTACAGACCGCAATTATATTGTGCGGACCGCACACTTATGGTTGCGTCAACAAAAGGTCCTCGTCGCACAATTACATTGCGGACCGTATAAATTGAAGGGGGAAAATGACAACTCTCTGAAGTTGGTTTGTCAGAGAAATGGCCAAATTGTGGCCGCAAGACAAAATCTGCGGCCAGCGACAAATTCTGCGACCGCACAGCAAACTCTCCAAACCGCAACACAAAAGGGCTTCTGAGCCCTCAAGTAAGAGAGTGCCGACCACAATGGGAATTCTGTGGCCGCACTCAACTCTCTTTCTCTCAGTCAGAACCGTCCAGTATAAATAGAGGGCCTAGGACTACAATTACTTTTTTCCCTCTCTAAGCATTCACAAGTCTAAAACATTCAAATCATATGGTAAATCATCTGCCACACACACTCAACATCTGTGATCACTCATTTGCACTACTTCATATTTGGTATGCCTTAATTACTTGTAGACATTTTCAATTTTTAGTTTAATTTACAACTTGTCAGTTAGTTTTAGGCCATTTGTCAGTAGAATTCAATTATACAATCATGTGGGGTTAAAACTGTAGTGGGTCAACTAGTACTTGCTCTATGGGGAATGGGCAAATAGGTTTTTATGATTATACGTTGCCACCATGTCAAATTTGTGCAAAAAGTAGAAACCCTAGAACTCTGATCGTAATTGTTTTGAAATCTGTGGCCGCACAAAAGTTGAAATTAGGGTACTTTAGTCAAGCATGATTCTACGGCCGCAATGAAAACTGTGCGGACCCCAGAAATACCATTGTGGCTGCAGAACAACTATTTATCTGTTATCAGAGAGTTGTCAATTTGATGACTCACATGTGCGACCGCAATAGAAAATGTGTGGACCGCAGAAAACTTATTGCGGCCGCAAAACAACCCATTCTGTGTTATCATAGAGTTTGCATATTGGTGGTGTCTGAGTTGTGGCCGCAATGACAATTGTGCGAACCGCAATCCTATTCTGCTACCGCAATGATAAACTGTGAGGTTCACAATGCCCATTCTGCGGCCGCAATGAGAATTGTGCGGACCGCACTCCCCTACCCTGCAAGTATGTTTTACACTATGTTGTTCACTGTCTCTATGGTGTGTTCTTGTATGTTTGCACTTGAATTACAACTGACAGATGCTTTTTCTTGGTACAGAAAATGGTTAGATCTCGAGGCAGAGGTGATACTTCAAAAGGGAGGGGTGAACCTTCCGGGGGTCGAGGCAAGAGTGCTTTACCCCTCACCTTCCAAAGGATAATCACAAAGAAGGCTACATCCAGCCGAGGAAGAAATGTAGAGCCCTCCGAACGTTCTTATGCCCCATCTAGGGAAGCATCAGAGGGCAACTCGGTTCAAAAGTAACCGACTGTCCAATCAAAGCCACCAGGAAGGTATCAACTCCGGGATGAGCCTTCCACATCTCAGAGCACTTATGAGGATTCGAAAAGTGCTGGATAAGCTTCCAAGCCCTCCTCTACACCTGTCCCTGAGGCACCAGCGACTACAATTGATGAAATCCTCGATGATGGCGGATGGAGAGATGCTACGGTTGCCGGCCTTGAGCAGTCGAAGAAGAAAGAGAAGTAGGAGGACGTATTCGTCAGTTTGGATGCCTTCTTTAGTTTTCATGAGTTGTGGCCAGTGAGATCGATCACTCTTGAGCATCAGTTCCAATTGAAAGATTTTTAAAAGTATAATCTCACAGTCTTGAGGCCGTTCCGAGAGCTAAAGGGGGTGTGTGGTTCAACCAGAGCGTAGTGGACGCGAAGGAATACCTTGTCCGGGAGTTCTACGCCAATGTGGTGCATATCAATAAAGAGACAAAGGTAAATAAAGTGAGGAACCTAAAGGTGCGCTTTGACCAGCACACATTGAACACCTACTTAAGGTTTGATGATGTTGAGCCCACACAGTATTTGGAGAACTTTGCAATGGGGGATGCAGCTCGCCCGTGGCTAGCTGAGATTCTGGAAGCTCCTGGGCCACCACCACCATGGATCACAACAGGGGTGTCTATTCACATAAACACCCTGCGTTTTGGGGCAAAGGGGTGGCAGAACTTTGTATGCAGCCGACTGGACCCGAGTCAGAATGAGACATACCTTCCTATCACGCGGGTAGTTCTAGCTGCCTCCATCATGGCCAGGTACCGAATTAATGTGGGTGCCATGATGTCGACCAACATATCTGTGGTTTCCAGGGAAATTGATACCTCTTACCCGTATCCCAACACCATCACTGAGTATCTTACGGATGCACAGGTGGAGCCGCGAGATTTTGATACGAAGGTGCGGGCAAATAAGCCCTTCTCATGGTATTCGTTGATGGATGCGCATAACCCTAAGAAAAAGGGTCAGCCGACTACTACTATAGGCCAGTCTGATGAGCCATTGGTGGTAGCTGTAGAGACAGTCGACATGCCATCTACTTCAGCAGAGCCTTCAGCCAGTGCAGCAACCATGCCCCACCTCCAGCCTCAGTGCCTCCACCAGCACCCATTACAGGTTCCACTTCGGCTTTGAAGCTGGTGTCGATGCGCACTGCTCCATTATCTGCGTTGCGAGTCTCCAAGACACTGGCAAGCTTCAAAACATAGATGCAAATAGCTACTGCAAAGCTGTCTAACATATCCAGTAATATTGCAGCACAGTCCTCCATTCTGGCATCCCAGATTCCCTCCACAGTTGAAGAAGCTCTTGGAGAATCAGAACACAATCATGGCCACTTTGGTGCAACATGGGTCAGTGATAGAAGAGCTCGGCAAGAAAGTGAAGAATATACGGAAGTCCCAGGCATCCAAGAAGTCAGTAGACAAGCTCCGGAGACAGGTTACCAAGCTTGCAGCAGCCAGAGACATTCCATTTGACATGCTGATTGTCCCGCACCACCCAGGCCCAGATCCTACAGCACATACAACACCAGCTGACCAGTTTGAGGAGCCAGACCTTGCTGCTAATATTGTCGAGGCAGTACATCAGATGTTCACCAACCCAGTCACGCACGGATTTAATGATGATGAGATCCAGTTGGATGAGACTGAGGTTAGTGATGCTGCTATGGACACAGAGATGGCCAAGGAGCCATAGGGAGTTTTCTTCACTCTTTCTCTTCCTTCTTATTTTGTTAAGCATTTGGGACAATGATTATTATTTTCGGGGTGGGGTGGAGTTCATTTGATATATTTTGATGATTATGAGATAATTGGTTTGTAATAACCGACAATATTTTCTTATTTTTCCTTATTCTGTATATATTCTCTCTTTTCCTCTCTCATTGTGTATATATCTTCTTTCATTAGGTATATTCGTTATGATTTTGATAGTTTTTGATTTGTAGCTTCTTTACATGTGTTTTCTTAATAGTTAGTGTTTAACTAACTAGTTTCTTTTTGAATTAGTAGCTTCTTTTTGATTTAATAACTTCTTTTTGTGTTTTAGTAGATAATAAGCCTTTGGTTTTCTTAATGCCACGGTTCTTTCCAAAGGTAGTTTTTGTGTGAACCGGGTGACTCTTCCCAACGATGGATTGCGTGACAACCTTCTTAAGGGACTAAGACCGTTTTGGTGTTTAGGTAATAATAGTAGTAGTAATGAATAAAAAAGACCTAATTAAGTCATGGTAGAAGAGTCAAACATGCTTCACTTGGTACCAACACACTTAACTACGTGCTTATGGTTAAAAATAAGTTTTTTGGAAAGAAATAGCTCTAGTCAATGACTTTGTGACTCTTGTATTGACTTAGGCAATCATCGAGTGGTTTAATCGAACCATAGTGATTTTCAATCTTGAATGTGGTCATTGTGGGCCCTAGACTCTATCCTCTTTAACAATCTAGTTGCATGAGAAGTGAGATATTTTTTTTGCAAGTCCAAGTACCCGTGCGAATGGTCTAGAACTTGCCCCGAATGTGTTTCAAGGCAAAATCTTAAGTTTTGCTTGGCTTGAGAAGTGATTGTAGGCTTTTCTTAATCCACTTGAATTTTTTCATTGCCCACCAATGTTGTTATCCCTAGTCAACCCATTTGAGCCTCGAGCCTTTCTCATTTGATAACCATGTTACAAGCCTTTACCCGTTTTGTCGTGACCCTCTCTTTGCACCAGAGCTTTCCTTAACACTCTTGTGATACAATTGGATAAAAACATAAGTTTGGGGGAGAGACGAGGAGCTTGAAGGAGGTATCAATGCACAAAAATAGAAAATAAATGATGAGAAAGAAAGGCAAGAAAAGGAAAGAACAAAAAAATAGAAAAATGCAAAAGAAAGTGAATAAGCGAAAGTGTTGAAGGGATGCAAAAAAAAGTAATGATACAGAGCATGGAGAAATCAAAGAGGGAGAAAATGAATGTCATGATCAAGAAAGAGTGATGCTAAGTCTCTCTAGTTCCCCAAGGAAAAGAAAGTGCCTCAAAGAATTGGCAAAGCATGAGCCAAGAACAAAAATGAATGGAGTGCTTAAGGAAAGATGAACCCGCTCTACCATAGTATATTCAACCTTAGTCCAAGAGCCTTCATTACATTTTGAAAAAGCCCTACGTGATTTCAAGCCGAGTGAGCTTACATTAGTGATGATCTATATGAGGGGTAAGCATATGGTACTTAAAGCCGTACTTGCGACATTATCTTGAGAGAGATGAGTGAACCTTTCGCAATTTTTTTTGATTGAGTGCTAAAATTCTTAAGTGAGATAGGCAAACGGAGAGTAGAGGAGGAGGAGTTTGGGATCTACAATGACCTACATGAAAGAGTGAGCTTCCTTAATGAACAAATTCAACTCTCGATGCTCAAGTGTCACATTAGAACTATATGTGCATAAAAGTTTAACTTGTCACCTTGCTGATAATACATAAGTAGTGTGGGTAATTGTTGATCCCAATTGATGTGTGAATGACTCACCTTTGACTGGCTGGAATGGCCTTTAACTTGTGGAGGTGGAAACTATTTTATTTGCTTGAGGACAAGCACTGAGTTTGGTAGAGTTGATAAATGGGAATTTTGACTACTTATTAGCGCCTTTTAGCTTTTGTTTTAGTTTAAAAGCGTTTAATTATGTTCCCGAAATTGATGAAATGTGCAAAATTACAGGAATGTTGGAAGTTGGAGTCCCGGGATGAAATCCAACTAAACAAGGAGTAATCCAAACACAAGACGACAAAATATACAAGAACTTGCAAAGTACGGACCGCAAAATTCCATCTGTAACCGCAAATAATGAAGAAAGACCCAACAGGCTTCCTAGCGAAATGCGGTCCGCAAATGAATTGTGCGGCCGCAATTGAAGAATTGGAAATCAACTTCAGAAGGTGTGCAATTTTCCAAAGTCCAAGTCCCTCAAAGATTGCGGACCGCACAAGAATTGTGCGGCCGCAAAAGAAGTGCCTTGCAGCCGCAGAAGTAAAGTTGCGGACTGCAGAAGACCAAGTTGCGACCGCAGTTTTAAATCTACGGACCGCAGAAAGACTGTCTCGCGGCCACAAATTAGAATTGTGTGGCTGTAGACCTCTAGTTCTTGACAAGTTGAAGAAACCTGCGGACCACACATGGAATTGTGCGGCAGCAGAACTTACACGAGGGGCATTTGTATCCGAAATTGTCAGCTTTGTATAAAAAGAAGAGTTTCACGAAATTAGGTCAACTTTTGAACATCAGCAACTACAGTAGCCGTTTCTCTTTGCTTATTTTATTAATTGTTCATATTTTGGGATATTTTAACATAGATTTTATCATTTTGAATTTACAATATGAGTTTAGTTAGCATTTCTTCTTCTATTTCTCAATTTCAAGCATGAGTAGCTAGATTTTTACTAGGGTTGTGACCCAACCCTAGTGTGTAAACCTTATGGGTGTTTAATTTAATGTTTGTTTATGGTTGGGCGTTTATTATTTAGCCTTGTTCATGCTTTAATTTGTAGAATTAATGGTTGCAAGCATCAGTTCATGCCCATTTGACTTAGTCTCTACTTGAGAAAGAGAGACTTAGTCTAGAAAAACTTGGCTAACAAGAAATTATGTCAATCGAGAGATTGATAATCCCAATTAAAGGGTTCAACCTAGGGATAGTAATCACCCGACTTGAGCTTTTATCAACCGTTTTGTGCAATACCTATTTAGACTTAAGAAAGCCAAATTGGGCAAAATCACTCTCTGATCGAGAGGTATTGAGTGGGTAATTGAGAGTTGATAGCTATAATACACCCTGATCAACAAAATAAGCATTGAAGTCTAAATCCTATTAGGCAAACACCTAGGTGATGGTCATATACCTGGGCTTTTTACAAAACTTGAAAAACAACAAAAACAATTTCTTAGCTTCATTTCTTAACTTTGAAATCTAAGTTTAAAATAGACATAGAAACAACCCCTATTTATGGAAGTGTAAATTGAGGTAGTTTAAACTCACGTACTACAATATATACTCCTAACTTCCATACAATTGAGGTAGGTTAGGCTCGACACTTACAGAGTATATGGGGTCGGTTGTACTCATACTACACTCTGTACTTCTTGTGCATATTTTGGAGTCAATCCTAATGATAGTCAGTAGATTGCTCGGATTAACCATCAAACAAAGACTTAAGGTACAGCTGCTCGGCATTCGCAGCCCTAAAGTCCCCTTCTACCTTATCCTAGCTGTTTATTTCTTTTCAAACAGTTTTACTTTTATTTGGACCATTATCTGTATTATTCTAGCCACTCATGTACTTGTGACACCAGATCTGGGGTTATATCTAAATATTGCGGTTATTATGACTTTTCGCACTTTATTTCAGTTCTATTTCAGTTATTTCAGTTTAATTGGTATCAGTTAATTTGATTTATTGAAAAAGGCTAATTACTATTCTAACGTTGGTTTGCCTAGCAAGTGAAATATTAGGCACCATCACGGTCCCGATGGTGGAAATTTCGGGTCGTGACATTGAGCTAATCACTTACAATTGTTATAGTTGAGACTCTTATACACATTGTGGTTGAGTCATGGGCTATTTATGTTGGAAACATTGTTATTGTTGACTTCTTTGGCAAGTTGTGGTATTGGGCTCTTCAGATACGATTTATGATATGTTGTGATATTAATACGCATTTGGTGGTATAAGGATATGGGTTGATACACATGTGGTGGTATAAGGATATGGGTTGATACGCATGTGGTGAGATAAGATGAGCTTGATACGTTTGTTTCTAGTAGGGGAACTACTTGAAGCCACGCGATGTGATAAGGTGGGCTAAAATGCGAATAGCTATTTCGGAAAAAATAATTTTCCAAAGTAAATATAATGCTCTCGTGGTGATATAAGTAAAGATTTTGATTGTGTTTGTGTTTGTGAAATGAGATACGAGGCGGTACCTCGGACGTAATTCTTGTTGTTACCTTTCATTTACATCACCTATGTTCTGTCTACACTCCTTCCTTAGTATTCTTATTATGTGTTCCTCTCTTGATTTCAGTGTAGCTTATCTTGTTGTTTTTCCTTATTGTATCATTTCCTTGTTTCCATTACTGTACTTTACCACACCTGTTTAGCTTCTTTATTTATTCCAGTAGGTGCCTTGACCTGATCTCGTCACTAATCTACCGAGGTTAGGCTTAATAATTAATGGATATCGTTATGGTGTACTCATACTACGCTTCTGTACATCTTTTTATGCATATCTAGGTACTTCATACCAGGCTAGGCATCCGTGAGTTGAGCTTTGGATCGGAGACTCTAAGGTATACCTGCTGGCGTTCGCATGACTTAGAGTCACCCTCTATCTTAGTTTCTATTGCATGCTCTTATTATAGATATTGATGTATTAGGAATGTTTCAATATACTCGGGTAAAGCTTATGACTCGGTCTCTTTGGGAGTTATTGCCAGCTGTGTTGTAGAACTATTTTATGATAGCCGGTTGGTTTAGATTAAAGTTCTTTTATTATATCTGTTATTTTTTCATGTATATTAGGCTTATCGAGTCTTAGAGACTAGGTGCCATCATGACATCCTACGAAGGGAGACTGGGGTCGTGACAGAGCAGCCTGCCCTGAGTTTAGAAAATCAGTTAATGGTTATATAGTGTTGTTGGATAACTTTCCTGTCAGTTGAAAGTCCAAAAAATAATCAATCATAGCTTTGTCTTCAGCAGAAGCTGAGTACAGGTCAGCTAGAGCAGTTGTTGGTGAACTAGTTTGGTTGACAAGGTTGCTTGAAGAGCTGACAGTACCATTATTCCTACCAATCTCAGTCTTTTATGATAGTCAGGTAACCCTACATATAATCAAGAATCTAATTTTTCATGAGCACACAAAACATATAGAGGCCGGCTGTCACTTTGTAAAGGACAAGCTATAAGAAAGGTTGGTTTCCTTACACGCATATGAGCAGTTAGCCGATATGTTTACCAAGTTTCTCACAAGGATCAAGCACTCTACTCTTTTTGGCATGTTGGGTGTGAGTTCCTCACCTCAACTTGAGGGGGGGGGGGGATTATTG
>AWOL01S0019179.1:42240-55463 GCA_000715115.1 Nicotiana otophora | reverse complement strand
TGAGGGGGGGGGGGATTATTGAGTTTTATATATTTTATATTTAATTATAATTTTTTAGTTAGAGTGATCGCGGTAGTTAGTTGTATGATTGTAATTAGTTGTATCCGCTAGTTTGCTAGTATGAGTTAGCAGCATTGGCTGAGCATTTGATTTCCAGCTGGATAAGTTGGACCTTTCTATAAAAATGGTAGTACACTTTTAAATCATTGTTCTATTCGTTCTTTTTGCTCAATACTGGAAATTTCTCTCATTCTCTTCCTCTTACATTTCTCTGCTTTCCACCTTTAGGGAATATTCTAAGCTCAATTCCTTATTTGATTTACAAAGTTTGACAAATATAAACCTTTTCGAATAGTAGATGGCTGAATCTGGCCTTTTATCCTTTTAAGAAAGTAAATCTTCTGAAATTTGTGTAACTATAAGAGTTTTAAAACTTGTGATTAGAATATTTCATAAGTAATATTTATCTTGCTGTAAAAACTTGTATTGAAAAAAAATTAGAACTTTTATTTTTTAAAACACACTAAAAGGTAATAAGGCCATATTACATAGTTGATGTCACTCTCGGAAGAAATATGAAGGAGTCTGGAACCAAAGTATTGCATAATTGGACTCAAAATACAAAAATAGGTAGAAAAAAAGACCTGTGAACATTATTATATATAGAGCATGAAATTCATGCGCTATACCTCAACGGCAAATTTCTCCGTTAAGGTATAGCGCATGTAATTCATGCGCTATGCCTGTTATTTATTTGACCCAAAATAATTGGTGGGTACAACGCATGTATTATATGCACTATATGTACAACGCATATAGTACATGCGTTATACCCACCAATTATTGTCCCCTCGCACAAAATATTTGCTTACTTAAGGTCCATCATCCCTTCTTCAAAAATTCATTCCAAAAAATTCATTCTTTAGCATGTCTGAAGAGCAAATATTAGAGTTGCATTATATTGGGGGAGGGGGTGAGATTGTGGTGTAGAATAACTCAATACACTATAGTTGTTCTCCACAGAGTATTATTAAGCTGCCACTCACATTGGAGTACGATAGATTGATATCTTTGATTTGTAAAAGAATGAGTGTGAGTAAACGTTCGGTTAATATTAAGATTATCGAAAGATATCCTTATTCGCTTACTCCGCAAGGGGTTGCTTGTTTTGTTGAGTTTAACTTCGAAGTCGATGAAACTCTTCAAGATATTTTGAGCACTCCGGATGAACATCGGAATCTTCTTGTGATAAAAATACTGGAAATGTACATCAAGTCTGAAGATGTCAACAATATTGATGTTCCACAAAATATGGATAAGCCTTAATCATTTGGTGGTATTTTTGGAGCAGTTGTATCCGAACAGGTTCCGTATGAAAGAGTCTGACCAGATCTAAACTTATCTTCACGGGTGAATGAGGAGCAAGGACATAATTGTCGCCAAGTTTACATAATTCACACGCCGAGTGGTAAATTACAATTTTCCTTCTCGTAGTATAATTATTTTTTTATGTATCATATTCATACTAACACTTATATCTTTCAAAGGGGGTACCACCCATATATGAATTTTACAAGTTTTGAACCAACCAACAGTTGGAATATACCTCATTTTGGAGGTTTGGATCATGTTAGTCCATCCGCGAGTCATCAAACAACTCGATGATGTGCATCATGGGCTATCTACAGATTATGAATTGCAAGTTAAGAAATAAAGTTAATATATTATGTTGGGATGACTTTAAGAAACTCATTATTTTATTGGTTGTGTAGTAAAAACAAGCAAGATAATGGTCCCGTCCTTACTCAGTTGCCCGAAGATGATATATTTAATTAGGATCTGGTAGATGCACAGAGTGAGGAAGATGACAGTGATTATGACAACAACGCCGATGAATCTGGAGATGATACACCCTTTCCTGGTGAGAGCAACGATGATGAGGAACCACACTTTTATAATGAGAATGAGAATGAGCAACCCGATTTGACGAGGGAGCATGATGCCACAACTGAGCATGCTCCATATATGCAGACTTCATGTAATGACCTGGCCGGTCATTTTGAGCAATTGCACTTTGCTCGTAGTTTTAGGGCATAAGAAGCTCTGTATGATGTATTAGGACTTTTATGAACCGTCAATTTTGGTTTTCAGGTTATTTGGAATCGATTTGGAAGAATGAATTTCATGATTGAAGCTTTAAGTTGGAAGAGGTGATTAAGTTTGACTTTTGTGAATTTGACCCCAGAATAAACTTTTCATGGCTCTGTTAGGTCCGGATGGTGAATTTGGACTCAGGCATAAGCCCAGATTTACTTTTGGATATTTTTAGAAGGATTCGACACTAATTGGCGAAACTTAGAAATTTAAAGAATTGGAAAGTTCATAAGTTTAACCCAAAGTTGACTTTGATGATATAAGATTCATATTGTGGCTCTGGGAATTGGAATAACTTCCTTATGTCATTTGAGACTTGTGTGCAAAATTTGAGTTCATTCTGAATTGATTTGATATGGTTCAACGTGAGTTTTGGAAGTTGAAAGTTTATTAAATTTTGATTTGAGGTGTGATTCGTCATTTCGATGTTGTTATGTGTGATTTGAGGTCTCGAGTAGGTCCGTATTATGTTATAGGACTTATTTGTATATGCGG
Organism: Nicotiana otophora; assembly: GCA_000715115.1. Classification (NCBI taxonomy): domain Eukaryota; kingdom Viridiplantae; phylum Streptophyta; class Magnoliopsida; order Solanales; family Solanaceae; genus Nicotiana; species Nicotiana otophora. Next base: position 52,814 of record AWOL01S0019179.1, on the reverse strand, counting down.
ACGGAGTCCCAAGGGGCTCAGGTCCGTATCAGACGGGATTCAGATCATTTTGGAATTATTTGGTTAAGGCTGGTTTGGCAAGGATTTTGGTGTGACCGCACCTGCAGAGCTATGTGTGTAGGTGTGGAGCCGTAAAAGCGGCAGAGTGATCGTAGGAGTGGAAAGGGCTATATTTGGAAGCATCGCAGATGCGAAGTTTTGGGCCGCATCTACGTTATCGCAGAAGCGATGGCTGAAGCACAGGAGCGGACATCTACGCAGATGCGCGATTGATATCGCACCTGCGATGTCGCAGGATCAGGTGTTTTTTCGCAGGTACGAAGAGACATTTCTCAAGCTGATTCTGCAGAAGAGGGCTTCAGGTCGCAGAAGTGACGCCGCAAAAGCGAACACGCCTGAGTAGAACTATATTTCAAGGTTTTGGTCGTTTATTTCACATTTTTGGAATTTTGGAGCTTGGTTTGGGTGACTTTGGAGATGAATTTTACCACACGAATTGGGTATGCATTCTCAACTCGGTTTTGATTATATTTCGTGATTCTAACTTCGTTTTTGGTAATTGGATTATGAATTTTAAAGAGAAATTTGGGATTTTAGCCCAAAGTTTTGCAGAGTGAGTTTTTGAGTTTTGAACATCGATTCGGAATCGGATTTTGGTGAAACTAGTATAGTTGGACTCATAATTGAATGGGTTGTCAGATTTTATAAGTTTCGTCAAGTTTTGAGACGCGGACACAGGTTGCACTTTTTGGTTGATTTTAGGCTTTTGATTAAAGATTTGACCTTTATCGATTGAATTTATTTCCTATGGCATTATTTGATGTATTTGAGTTCCTTTTGGCTAGTTTCGATCCATTCAGAGGTCGGTACGTGCGGGATGGCATTTTGGAGTATTGCTTGGCTTGCTCGGTATTAGATTTGGCTTGTTCGAGGTAAGTAACACTTCTAAACTTGGAGCTGAGGATATGAACCCTGATTATACGTGTTATGTGATTTGTTTGGAGGTGACGCATATGCTAAGTGACAAGCGTGTGGGCGTGCACCGTAGAAATTGAGACTCAGTCGATTCCGTAGAGCTGTGTATTCAATTAACTTGTATGTTTCCATGTATTTTTCATGTGTTAGAGAAACTGAGCTGTGACTCATGCTAGAAATCATGCTTGGCAAATGCTAGTATTATTGTGACCACTGAGGTCATTTCTGTTATCGAATTATATGCTTAAATTGTAATTTCGTACTCAGTCATATACATTCATTGCATATCATATCCCAGTCTCTGTTGTTATTTTTTGATACATCATATAATCATTCTGGGTTAGTTTCATGACATTGTGAGCCCGAGAGACTGGATAGATTGATGACTGAGTGAGGCCGAGGGCCTGATTGTGAGGTTATTAATACTATGGCACGTGCGTTATCCGTGCATGACGTGATTTGTCTGTGCAGATCAAGATATTAATACTATAGCACGTGAGTTGTTCATGTATCACGTGAGTTGTCTATGCGGACCCACATATTGATACTATAACACGAGAGTTGTTTGTGCAGATTATAACACTTGGGCTGAAGGAGCCCCTCCAGAGTCTGCACACCCCAATGAGCGCAGTTGCTAGCAGTTATTATGTTTGGGTTGGATCTACCCTATACAGTAATAAGTGACTAAGTGTGCTGAGTATTGAGCATGATGAGTGAGAATACGAGACAGTGATATTGAGTACTCTGAGAGAGTGTGAGTACATGAGTTCATCCTTGAGATGCATTGCATTTGACATGCGTAATTGAGATGCAGACATAGAGATGTATTTCCTCATCCTACCCACTTTTTGTGACATTCATGATTTCACATGTATATTGACATGTAGGCATAAAGATATATTTTCCTCATGCTATCTGAAAAATGAAATATCTTGTTTATTGTTGAAAGGTTTTTGGGAAAATCACACTTTTCAAACTTATTCATATATTTTTGAGGTTTTTTGTGAAAGATCTGAGATATACTGTTATACTTCAAAAACATGCCTATTTTCCGTAACTGTGAACCAACTGAATTATTTCTTGTACCATCTTTATCATATTGTTATGAACTGTTGCTGGTTATTAGAGTTGGACCCTGACCCTTGTCCCAACCCGTCACTACTTTCAACATAAGGTTAGGTTTGTTACTTACTGAGTACATGGGGTCGGTTGTACTCATACTACACTTCCGCACCTTGCGTGTAGATGTTGGATGTTGATGATAATGTGCGCGGCTAGAGCTGGATCTGAAGATGTACCTGCATTTCGGTCATAACTGTCTCTTGACTTAGTAGCTTTAGAGTTTTAATTTGTTCTTGTATAGTTCAAACAGATGATGTACCTTAATTCATACGAGCTTTGTAAATTCTAAATCTTAGAAGCTCATGATTTGTACTACCAGTCCTTGGGGAGTTGTATAAAATTCAGTTATCTCATCTTTGATTTACATCAGTATTTTTATATTATGATATTTTGTTAATTGGCTTACCCAGCGGATTGAGTTAGGTGCCATCACAACAGTTTAGATCTTTTGTCGTGACAAGTTGGTATCAGAACTCTAGGTTCATAGGTTCGACAATCATGAGCAAGTACCTGGTAGAGTCTTGCGGATTGGTATGATGACGTCCATACCTATCTTCGAGAGACTACAGGGCATTTAGGATAAATTTTCCATATTTATTTCCTTATTGTGCGACATTGATTCAGCTTGAAGCATAATTCTTTGAATTCCTTCCACGCATTCATATGCGCATATGAGTGCTCGGTATCAGCTGTGCATCGCCGGTCTGTGATTCCATGGATGAGGTGCTAGATATGATTTTTGTGTGCTGATGATGGGCCAGTCTAGAGGACTTGAGGCTGAGTTATGAATGTAGCTTGTGAACGGGGATTTCGGTTGTGTGAGTACGTTCTTTTATACTTATATGTCTAGTAGTGTCCCTATTATTAGAAATTGTGGCTCGATGAGTGGCTGGATGGCTATGTGATGAGTAAAATGTGGCCGCATGATGTGTTCAGATGGTTTGAATGTGACGGGAAGAGTTTGCTTGAGATGTGAGAAGGACTATTGGGTGCTTTATTGATTTCTTGATGTGACGTATAGTCTCGAGTTATGAGTGTGTTGAAATATTTTTCGTGTTATTTAATTGTAGAACGAAGTAGATTTTCATGTCTTGTTGTGAGTTCAGACTCATGAAGATTAAGTGATGGCATAGTAATTGTGGCTGCGAAAGGGTATAGCAAGATGCCAATTTGAGGCTAAGCAGGTGGGTTATCTCTTGCGGAGTAATCTACGGAGGTGTGATCCTTATAATGTTGTGTGGAGAGTTTCTCTTCTACTAACATGGTATATGTGTTGAGATTTGAATTTGAATTTGGTTGAGAAAGTTGACCTGATCGTCATATGGATGTATGTGAGCTTAGTAGATGATTTGAGGTACTATATGGTTTGTGTTATGTGAACTTATGAAGGATTTAGTTGAATCTCCTTGCGATATTATGGCAGTAATAGAGTATGGGTATGGTGAGTTATCAGATGTTCTATTCTATAGCATTGAGCTAAGTGGGGAAGTCTGCTATCGATGATTTGATTGCATAGTTACGTGTTGTATTGGTTTGGGTCTGAGGCGTACTTGTGGATCGATTATGATTTGCAGAGATTGAGATCGATTATGACTCGAGTAAAAAAATTTCTAGATACGGGTTATGTTACACTTTATGAGTATATGGGAATCATGGAATGATTCAGTTGTTATTCGTGAAGGATGCAGTGCGCGTGAAGTAGAAAATTGCTCGGTTGCTTAAAGGTATGGATTACTTCTTTGGGTGTCGTTATGCTGATGGGGCACATGTCATTTGGCTCGTTTAGAGCAGAATAGATGACTCTCGAGAAAGATCTAATGGATTCAAGATTTATATGTAGCAATTGTGAATTTTTCCGAATTAGCATATGGCTAAGATCTGAGATTTACATTGGATGGTGTCGAGACTCTTGGTATTTCTATATTATTATGGATTTTACATTTCGGTATCAGAAAGGTGGAGGAAAACGGCTTAAGATGCACATAAGGTCTCTTCAAAATGGGTATCTCAGTTATGGTACTTTTGGGGTAATTAAGAGGGAATACAACGTCTTGTGGGCCTTAGGGCGGTGCCGTTTTATTTTAGGATCTCGCGGGGTTAGTTTTGGTTAAGGATCGTAGTGTTCTGACAAGGAGAAGTGTCACCTTGAGGGTAATTCGGAAGGAACTCGGAGAAATAGTACAACTTGGTAGTAGGTTGGATCAGCACGGTAATGGATATGATCGGTTCTTTAGGTACTTATGACGTGATAAGTCTCTACAGGTATTTTATGGTAATACGCTTGGGTTTGGTGACCTGCGTGGCTTGGTTAGTTAAAGAGATTCAGTTATGATGGCTTGGTTATGTGTAAATGGGTTTCAAAGAGTTTTCGATGGTTTTTACCACAGTTTAAGATGGAAATTTCCTACCGACGTGAGGAACATGTTGCGTATTATGATTTTCTCCTAGATTGGATCAAATGGAAGGTTTTTGACAAATCAGGTATGTAATCTGCTGGTGATTCAAAGTTGATTATGAGATTCTCGTGCTTTTCATATGATGGCATGATAGATGCAGTGTGTTTTGTGAGATTGAGATTTGCATGTGCAAGGTCACGGTTCAGTTTTGAAGGGAAGGGCATGAATTCTTAGGCAACATGGACGGTTTTAGATGACTAGATAAATGATATTACTACTTGGTATTGCCTGAGGAGAATGTACATTTTAGAAGGTGCACTCAATGTTGACTTACGGATGCTTCATTGATATTGCGGTACTCATCCGGTTGACCGACTATTGATATTCAGATTTTTGCTATGTGGCATGGAAGAATTATAGAAGTATTCCTCATGGGATAATCGTGTATGAGAGATGTGTTAGACATTCGGGCGGTGGAGTTGGGATCAGATATGGTGATTCGTGTGTTCTACGGATTTGGAGACCGGGAGTTCTTAGAAGCAGATTGTTTTGTTGTTGTGGACTATATAGATGTGGCCAAAGTTAGCCAACTGGTAGTATGTGTTACAGTTAGGTCATTGTGGACTTTTGGAGGGTTATTTATCTATTTGTGGATGACCAGGGTTGATTTGGGGGCCCATTTGTAGGCCTAATGAGGATGTGTATCCCACACCATGTTAGATTTGTTGACTCAGAACTATTAGTGTTGAGGGGTGTGTCGTTCGGTTGGAGTTGAGCTTATTCATGTTCTGATATGATCTATGTTTTACTCCTCTATGCAATGAGGGGTTGTGATTTGTTGGTTATGTGCACACCGATGTGGTTCTGTTTGGGCCTTGTAGCGGAATTCGAGCGAAATGGTTATTGGGGTGTTGAATGGTTGATTGCGCCTTAGTTATGGTCTTTTCGTGTTGTGGTATATTGTGTTATTTGCTTCTCCATGGTTATGGTTATGGTCATGCACTTGTGTACTTGGCGTCAAATTGGTTATTGATTTTGGACATTGGGGCTTGAGGTATTTCATATGGATCGGTTATGAGTTTCTGCGTGTTAACCTGATGAGTGGTTATGAGTTTTTGCGTGTTTCTTTCATCATCGGCACTGTACGAAGGTTTTGAATGAGGTTTTAGTTGAGATGAGGTTTATTACCAATATTAGGTTTGTTTTTGGCAGCTACTGTGGTTAGAAGTTATTGTTGTGAGAATCTGAGTTATGTGGTATATCATGTGATGGCATCTTGGGCTTTCGTTATGGCTTGATACAACTTGTTCAGACTTATACAGTATGTAAATGCGAGATTCGGGTCTTGTAAGGGATTCCAGATATTGAAAATTGGGTTCTAAGGCTTACAGACTAAGGTTAAAGTAATGATCTTTAGTTATGTTGTGTTGTCGGGCCTATATGGAAGAGGATGGCGGGGGATCATACCCGGGTATGTGCACGGTAAGGTCACACAGCGGTTTGATGGCTTTGGAATAACTTTTGGCAAGTTCGAGTACGAACGTATGTTTAACTGGGGGAGGATGTGATGACCCGACCAGTTGTTTTGAGAAATTACACTTCACTCGGTAGTTTGAGGGCATGAGTAGTGCCGTATGATGTATGAGGACTTGTGTGAACCGTCAGTTTTGGTTTTCTTATTCGGAATCGATTTGGAAGAATGAATCTCATGATTGAAGCTTTAAGTTGGAAGAGGTGATTAAGTTTGACTTTTGTGAATTTGACCCCAAAACAAAGTTTTGATGGTTCTGTTAGGTCCGGATGGTGATTTTAGACTCGGTCATATGCACGGATTTGCTTTTGGATATTTCTAGAAGGATTCGACACTAATTGGTGAAAATTGGAAATTTGAAGAATTGAAAAGTTCATAAGTTTGACCGGAAGTTGACTTTAATGATATCGAATTCAGATTGTGGCTCTGGGAATTAGAATAGCTTCGTTATGTCATTTGAGACTTATGTGCAAATTTTGAGTTCATTCCGAGTTGATTTGATATGTTTCGGCGCGAGTTTTGGAAGTTGAAAGTTCAAAGTTCATTAAATTTTGATTTGAGGTGCAATTCATCATTTTGATGTTGTTGTATGTGATTTGAGGCCTCGAGTAAATCTGTGTTATGTTATGGGAATTGTTTGTATTTTCGGACGGGGTCCCGAGGTGCTCAGGTGCGTTTCAGACGGGATTCAAATCATTTTGGAACTATCTGGTTAAGGCTGGTTTGGAGGGATTCTGGTGTGGCCGCACCTGCGGAGCCGCAAAAGTGGCAAAGTGGTCGCAGGATCGGAAAATGACTATGTTTGGAAGCATCGTAGAAGCAAAGTTTTGCGTTGCATCTGCATTATCGCAGAAGCGATGGCTGAGGCGCAGGAGTGGACGTCTACGTAGATGCGCGATTGATATTGCACCTGCGATGTCGCAGGAGAGGATGTTTTTCCGCAGGTGCAAAGAGCCATTTCTGCAGGTGATTCCATAGAAGCAGCTAAATTCTTCGCAGAAGCGAACACGCCTGGGCAGAACTATATTTAGAGGTTTTGGTTGTTTATTTCACATTTTGGAAATTTTAGAGCTCGGTTTGGGCGACTTTGGAGAGGAATTTCACCACACGAATTGGGGTATGCATTCTCAACTCGGTTTTGATTATATTTCATGATTCTATTTTCGTTTTTGGTAATTGGATTATGAATTTTAAAGAGAAATTGGGGATTTTAGCCCAAAGTTTTGTAGAGTGAGTTTTTGAGTTTTGAACATCGATTCGGAATCGAATTTTGGTGAAACTAGTATAGTTGGACTCATAATTGAATGGGTTGTCGGATTTTATAAGTTTCGTCAAGTTTTGAGACGCGGACCTGGGTTGGACTTTTTGGTTGATTTTAGGCTTTTGATTAAAGATTCGACCTTTATCGATTGGGTTTATTTCCGTTGGTATTATTTGATTTATCCCCCTATTCAACTACCCATCCAAGAGCATTATATTTGAGTTGCTTTTGGCAAGTTTCGAGCCGTTTAGAGGTCGGTACGCGTGAGATGGTATTTTGGAGCATCACTTAGCTTGCTCGATATTGGATTTGGCTTGTTCGAGGTAAGTAACACTTCTAAACTTGGAGTTGAGGGTATGAACCCTGATTATACATGTTATATGATTTGTTTGGAGGTGACGCACATGCTAGATGACGGGCGTGTGGGCGTGCACCATAGAAATTGAGACTCAGTCGATTCTGTAGAGCTGTGTAGTCAATTAATTTATATTTTTCATGTGTTAGAGAAATTGAGTTATGACTCATATTAGAAATCATGCTTAGGCAAATGTTGGTATTATTGAGACTCACTAAGGTCATTTCTGCTGTCGAATTATATGTTCAAATTGTAATTTTGTACTCAGTCATATACATTCATTGCATATCATATCTCAATTTCTGTTGTTATTTATTGATACATCACATTATCATTTTGGGCCAGTTTCATGACATTATGAACCCGAGAGACTAGAGAGATTGATGACTGAGTGAGGTCGAGGGCCTGATTGTGAGGTTATTGATACTATGGCATGTGAGTTGTCCATGCAGATACAGATATTGATACTATAGCACGTGAGTTGTCCGTGCGGATCCAAATATTGATACTATAGTACGTGAGTTGTACGTGCAACATGTGAGTTATCCGTGCACCACATGAGTTGTCCATGCGGATTCAGATATTGATACTATAGCACGTGAGTTATCCGTGCGGATTATAGCACTTGGGTTGAAAGAGCCCCTCCAGAGTCTGCACACCCTCAGTGAGCGCAATTGCTAGCAGTTATTATGTTTGGGCTGGATCTTCCCTGTACAGTATTGAATGACTGAGTGTGCTGAGTATTGAGCATGATGAGTGAGAATACGAGACATTGATATTGAGTAATCTGAGAGAGTGTGAGTACATGAGTTCATTATTGAGATGCATTGCATTTGACATGCGTACTTGAGATACAGGTATAAAGATGCATTTTCTCATGCTACTCGGTTTTGGTGACATTCATGATTTCACATGTATATTGACATGTAGGCATAGAGATGTATTTTCCTCATGCTATCTCAAAAATGAAACATCTTGTTTATTGTTGAAAGGTTTTTAGGAAAATCACAATTTTCAAACTTATTCATATATTTTTGAGGTTTTCTGTGAAAGATTTGAGATCTACTGTTATACTTTAAAAGCATCCCTATTTTCCGTAACTATGAACCGGTTGAATTATTTCTTGTACCATCTTTATTATATTGTTATGAACTGTTGCTGGTTATTGGAGTTAGACCCTGACCCTTGTTCCAGCTCGTCACTACTTTCAACCTAAGGTTAGGTTTGTTACTTACCGAGTACATTGGGTCGGTTGTACTCATACTACACTTCTGCACCTTGCGTGCAGATGTTGGATGATGATGTTGTTGTGCACGGCTGGAGCTGGATCTGAAGATATACCTGCGTTACGGTAATAACTGCCTCTTGATCTTAGTAGCTTTAGAGTTTTAGTCTGTTCATATATAGTTCAAACAAATGATGTACTTTAATTCATACCAGCTTTGTAAATTCTAAATCTTAGAAGCTCATGATTTGTACTACCAGTCCTTGGGGAGTTGTATAAAATTAAGTTATCTCATCTTTGATTTACATTAGTGTTGTTATATTATGTTATTTTGTTAATTGGCTTACCTGGCGGGTTGGGTTAGGTGCCATCACGACAGTTTGGATTTTGGGTCGTGACACTTCACCTACTGTTAGACCCACAATGTACGAGTTCGATGTTCCCTTTCATTCAAGGGAGATTCCCTGCCTTGATCATTTGCCCAATATGCCGGATGTAAATGCCCTCACAAGGGATCTTGTTTACATTCGTACAATAATGTGGGATAAATCTAGACCAACAGAGCTCTGTAAGAATATGCCTTTTGCTGATAAAACCCGTCTTAGCAGGGCAGTGCGAATTTACAACATATCAAGATATTTTTATTAATTATTTTTATAAAATTATCGAGATATTTTATTAATTATATTTATAAAAATTACTATTAAGTATTTATTGCGTAATGATTAAAAATTACTATTAAAAATTATTCGTTTAAAAATTACAAAGTATTCGTAACGATTTATATCTTAATTTGATACTTTTAACCAAAAAACGACGACACTGTCTCTTTTATGTATTGTCAATCTTTTAACAATCTTATTCCTCATTAAGTTGATACTAAATAGTTAATTTGTTTAATTATTTGATATTATGTTTAAAAAATTACTATTAGGAATTTATTTTGTTCATAACGATTTGTGTGTTAATTTATTATATTTTACACAAAAATTCGACAGCGTCTCATTTTTTACTGACAATTAATTATTTTATGATCATATCTAATAATACACTTACTATACACTTAATAATTGATTAATATTTGATCTGTAATTGATTACTCTAAGCGGGTTCGCTAATGAGGACACACAATTATTGTTCTACACTAAAGAATACTAAAGAGCATTAAAGACACACTACTCTAAATGACAATAAATAACATCAATTAACATAAAGTAAAGTTTATTTACGGTTCTACTACATTAAAGGGCACTACATAACACTAAAAGACACTAAATAATATTAAAGTCACATATTGTTGTTGTACAATTATAAAATATTCAACATGTAAATACAAATTATTCAACAACTATAACAAAGGCATAATATACAATTTTCATACATATTTGCTAAACAATACACTAATCCGGATAAAAAAAATAAAAAAATCAAAAATATTCTCAAAACAAGCACAAAATCATACAATATAGTAATAACAACTAATGACTCAAATATATATCACTTATACTAAAAAAGGCTTTCGAAATACCTCTTTTTTGAATGGAGTAAAATTGACGCTTTGACAATCAAATCGGACAATAAACGAGTTCCACTCCACGAGGCAGCCTTGGATAAGGTGTTAGATCGATAAAATAATAAAGGGACAAGATTTCGGGGAAGGTGTGGGCTCCAATGGAGTTTTTGTCTTTTAAAAATGGGGAGGAGGAGGG
>AWOL01S0019179.1:0-41363 GCA_000715115.1 Nicotiana otophora | reverse complement strand
GGGGGGGGGGGGCATTTTTTTTTTTGTTTTTTGTCGTGAATAAGACGATTACCTTATTTAAATATACCTGATTGTCTTTTCATATTCAGCTATAACGTATGTATTTGATGTGCTGTACTACGTTTTTGATTGCCTTTTCAAACTAAGGCATAACGCTTGCCGTTAAGGTATAACGCATGAATTTCATGCATTATATATAATAATGTTCATATATTTTTTTTCATCTATTTTGGTATTTTGAGTCCAATTATGCAACACTTTGGTTGCGAAAGAAGCACGAGTGTATCGTAGTTCCAAGCAAGGGCAGAGTTAGTGTTTTTGAGCGGGTTTGGTCGAACCAAATTACTTTAGTTCGAATCATGTATCTGTCTTAAAAATTTATTAAATATATATAAATATTTAATTTAAAACTCAACAGTTTAAAATTATTAGAATTCAAAACCTATAAACTTAAAATGTTGGCTTCTATTCCAAGGTAAGTTGAGGCAACACTTAATCTTGATCCCTGCCCTCTACGTTGAAACTTGACAAATGCCTAAAAGGTGACGTAATAATCTTCACTTTTTCATGGTCGGCAAATACTAGTACGTAGTACTATACTCGAACACAGATTTCGCTTTCTCATTTTTCCACCCACGTGTTTCATTTCTCCAAAGACTTTCAGAACCCAACTCTTTGCTGTAATATCAAATTCAATTCAATTTAATTAACCCCCAAAAGGAAGGAAGAAAAAATATCCCAATATTCTCTCAAAGATTCTGCCTTTCAATATTTTTCTGAATATCTCTCTCTCTCTAGTTCTGTGTAATCTAATTCCTGTTGGGCTTATTCATTAAATAATTATGACGGTTTGGAGCCGGGCAGTGGTAAGATGGCGATGTAGTAGAGCCACCAATTTAACCCACCGGGGTTTATGTTATAATAAACCTTCTAAAACCGACCTTAAAGTACCGCCGCCACCGGCGAATTTGCCGGCAGGTTCTCCGGCAAGTAGTTTTAAAGACAAGGGCAGAAATGTGCAGTGGGTGTTTCTGGGTTGTCCAGGTGTGGGGAAAGGAACGTATGCAGCTCGACTTTCAAAGCTTCTTGGCGTACCTCACATAGCTACTGGTGATCTCGTTCGTCACGAACTCTCCTCTCATGGACCCCTCGCTTCTCAGGTCTAAATTTCATGTATTTTTTTATCGGTTTAGTTTTAAATTTTAGCCCCAAGATTTTGCAAGATGAGAAGAGGGAATTTAAATTAATTTGTATAGGCTACAACGTTTTTGGCTTCTGTTTTTGGAAATATCCAGATTCCTGTTTAAAAATTTTAATCTTTATAGTGTGTGTGTGTGTGTATACTTAATGTTTAAGTGATGGTGTGGAAAAGTGTCCATCGTTTGCCTGAAGAATATGTGTGTGTGTGTGTGGAATATGTAAGTGATGGAGTGGAAAAGTTTCCATCTTTTGCCTGAAGGATTTAGGAAACTATTTATGAAGTTGGACCTGTGGTTTGATATCTGTATTTTGTAATAAAATGAAGGATTCCTATAAGGCCTGCATTAGATGAGATCTGCTTATGGTTTAGTTGCCGTCGGATTCATCAGTCTAGAATCTTTTTCCCGAGGCTGCAGAAAAGCAGTCAATACGAATAATTTTTTTTTAATGTAATCTAGTGTAGGAGTCAAGAAACTTGCTACTACATAAACAAACCATACACAGCTTTATCAAAAGTCTAGTTTAACAGGAAAAAATGTAATTCCAAAAAACTCGTAATACATAAAGTCTGCAGGCCAAAACACCAGAGTTTATAGAAAGTAACTCATCTACTAAGTAAGATAATGGATCTACAAATCAGCATTGGGAACCTCAACCTAAATTCCAGGTTCAATGGTGAATCTTTTCGTGTCCTCCTCCGCTGCACCCCCAACCTTTATCTTTGACTTGTTTAAGAAAGTTTGATATAATTTCAAACTTACTCAATGGTAAAATCAGAAGCCACTTGGTGTAATAATATGGCAACCATGAGCAGATGGAAAGTTGCTACAGGTTTTATGGCATCTTTTAGAGTGAGGTAATAACTAAGTAATAAAGCAGGAAGTTGCAAGTTTCCCATGTCAGTGGCGTGAGAGATAAATATGTAGTAGTTCTTACATTCAGATGTATATTTTAGGTCTTTGCCCATTATCTTACAATCAAATTAGACTTAAGTTAGAATCATTTTTTAGCATTTGTTCCCCTGACCCTGGGCGATATAATCATTAAAAGAAAATCGTCAGCAGATAATAAATCTTATAAGTCAAAGAAAATAATATTTTTGGTCACGGGAGTATTATTTTGCTTTCTCATGAATTCTGGCATATTTTTCCGATAAAATAAATAAATTTTATTTTGTCTGATAAACAAATAAGAGAGTGACAGATCTATGCTTTTGGTGCTTCTTCAATCTATTGTACTGAATGAGTTACTTCTGTAGTAAGGCAAATCAGATTCCTATGCTTTATATAGTATGTGAAAATATGAAACTACATATATCAGCTTTTGGTTGATTCTGCTCTTTATTTGCTTCACTATCCTCTTTTCCCCTCTAAAATTGTTCTATTGACTAATTTTCTTTATTTACTTTGTTCCTTCTTTTTCAGCTTGTCGATATTGTCAACCAAGGGAAATTAATCTCAGATGAAATTATAATAGATTTGCTGTCCAAGCGACTTGAAGCTGGAGAAGCTAAGGGTGAAGCGGGATTTATTCTTGATGGATTTCCTCGAACTATACATCAGGCGGTGAGCCAGTTATTTTGTAATAACTTGCAAAGATACATTAACCTATGTCGTTGCTGGATAAACATCTCCAATAGGGTTAACTTACTAATCTGAATGAAATCCTTTTCTTATAATACTTCTTATTTATATGTGTATTGTTAACATTTATGTTTACAAGCGCGAAATGGGTTAAGATCTCGTACATCTATCTCTGAATGAAATCCTTTTCTTATGATACTTCTTATTTATATGTGTATTGTTAACATTTATGTTTACAAGCATTAACTGGGTTAAGATCTCGTACATCTATCTACTTTTAATAGGCCATACTTTCTTTTCACTGTCTGGCATCTGGCACACGGAGGCTTGCATAGAGGAAATGTATGAATGTTCTATATAGGCAAGGGTGTGTTACTCTAACAGGTTAATGGTTATGGCTGAACCTGGAACATTGCTTATCAGACCAAAGTTGAATCTGCTGTTGGACGAAATGAACGAATAAAGTACAAAAGTTGGAAAGTAACAAGAAAGCTTGATATGGTATTTTTCAATAGGGTGAAATTTTAAAGAATGAAGCTCTTTGATAGGCCATACTTTCTTTTCACTGTCTGGCATCTGGCACGCGGAGGCTTGCATAGAGGAAATGTATGAATGTTCTATATAGGCAAGGGTGTGTTACTGTAACAGGTTAATGGTTATGGCTGAACCTGGAACATTGCTTATCAGACCAAAGTTGAATCTGCTGTTGGACGAAATGAACCAATAAAGTACAAAAGTTGGAAAGTAACAAGAAAGCTTGATATGGTATTTTTCAATAGGGTGAAATTTTAAAGAATGAAGCTCTTTGAAGTTGGGTAATTGGATTCCAAACTAGAGTAGAATGTAGATGGTGCTTGATCTTACATGAAATATGTTATTCTTTATATTTTATGTCTAAGTTTCTGCAAAGAGCAAAACTCTGAACTATATAAGCTTTTTGCAGACATTTTAACCAGTGCTTATTGCTCTTATAGATGAAACTTATGGAGATAAGAGCAAATATCTGTGTTAAGCATATCTTATTAGTTGTTTCTTAGATTCTTCTAGTGAAACCTGATATCTGGACGAGGGTCCTTGCAACACATTTTCACAAGTTATTATATTTCAATTTTATGTAATTAATTATCAATATTTGTGGCTTGTTTGAGCAAACATGTATATCATCTTATATGTTCTCTTAATTGCTACTACAAACTTCTAGAGCTTGCTTCTTATTCTTATGTCGTCATGTAAGTAATGTCCTTAAAAAGTTTAACTTTGTGCATATCAGATTTTTTCATTACTGTTAGTCTTTATAATGCATTAACCTCTTCTCAGAGCTGCCGAATTAAAGGCTTCAATTAGTTCTCATATTTCATTCATAACTGCCTTATACTTTTCTACCTTTTTAACGTCAAGCCTATAATTGTGACTATTAAGATTGTTTCACTGGCATAAAAATTTTCTGTGACTATTCTTACTTATTATGCGCATTAGCTGGTTATTTTGGTAACTTTATAGAATTAATAATTTGTCCTCCAGGCCTAGAGACTATTTTCTTGTAATAAGGATGACACAAACAGCTTTGAGGATATGTTCCAGTTCTCGTTTTCTCTTTAAGAAAATATAGCCTTTCAGTCATGGTTTTATTCTCTATTTCTCCACCTTGTATGAGACAAAGGCCAAATATAATCTCAGAACTAAACGCCCTTGCGTTAGTGCAATTATGGACATTGAGCACTTTTAGAACTGTCAGTTGGCACCAATATTAACTAGTTTGGGCGCTTTTTGTTGGATTTAATAGCTTGGTGGTTGAATGATTGCATTTTCTGTTAGGATTATGTGTCAGTTTTAAAAGGCTTACTGTTTCATGTTACTGATTAAAAGAGTTACACCTTTAGGGTTTTATTCCTTTGTTTTGATTAGAGTCTAAACTGCCGTATTTGGTAGAACTTTGCTATTGGTGCTTAACCCATCTTCTATTTCTTTGTTGCTTTATTTATTATTATGTTATCTGTGACTGACTGCTGCACCAATATTTGTGGGATTAGAACAATTTCTAGATTATTGGAGTTGTCATTAGCTTCATAACAAGGGAACAACTTATCAGAAGGTAGAGGGATGAACTAATTGAGGATGTAGTCAACTAGCTGCTATTAGAGCTGCAAAGCAATATGGTGCGCTGTCATATTTGTTGGCTGCTGTACTTGACTCTGTTGAGAGAAATTCTTGGATATTTTTCATGTCCCATAACTACACATGTCAACTCGCGCAAACGAAGATAAACAGAATCTTTTAAGTATGGATATGTTGAGAGATTCTAATTCAGCTATAGGGGTGAAAGCTGCATCTTTGTCAAGTTTCTGGATTTTAGGTACTTGTTATAAACCCCTCTCCTTTCTTCACTATTGAAATAAGGTAGAGGTAGGACCATAGCATGGTTATCTTTTGGCATTCTCTTATGCGAAGTCAACTCGATGTCTTCACTAATGATATAAGGTTTGCTGTACTAGGGCTGCTTGCTGGAGTCTCTTCACCAGTTTAGGAGAACTCATTGCAGGTCCAAGCAAGATGATGGTTTCAGCTGACTTTTAAGTTCCCAACTGTTTTGGGTTTGATTAACTTTGTTTTTTTAATGTAGTATTACCAATACTAGCAAAGTGAGGGTTTCCTTGTGTGTTTGAAGCTGTTGTTTTCTGTTAGTCTGAGAGTAAAAGCAGCAATAGAAAATTCTTCTTGGTTAAAGTTTTCTTCATGAGTTTATGTTTTTTTTAAATGTCTTCCTGAGTTTATGTTTAGTCAGTCCTTATCCCTTATTGCTTTATTGGTCAGTAATTTCCCCTTTCCTTTCTTTACCATGAGTCTCAAGCTATGTTGCTCTGACTCTTCAAAATCCTCGCCACACCCGTGCCGACATGACATGGGTGTGGGTGTAGGATCCATACTGGATTTGGTCAACTTACCTTAGGTGCTTTGACTACATAATCGAGAAGTATAGATTGATTGGGTATTGGTTTGATTTTTGGGTTTATATATATATATATATATATATATGAAAGTGTTTATAAAGAATTAAATTTTATTAGTTTGAGTTCAAATGTTCAATAACTTTAATTTATCGATACATATACTTTATTTGTCGTAATATGCATTTATTGGCCATATTCCCGCGCCTGTATCCAGCACTTGGATCCATACTTTGAATCCTAAAAGTTAAGTGATGTTGAATCCGACCTCTAGATCCGCGCCCGTATCATATACGCATACCCGAGTCCGAACAACATAGGTCTGAAATGAGAGCAACTTTGTTGTACCCAGACTTCACTATCTTCTCCATGAGAGATACATTCTCAATTCTTAAACCTGTTCATTTACTGGTTTTTCTCAAACATGTATGTGTGTCTCACTGTCAGTATTGTGAACTGAGATTACTTGCTCACTTGTTGTTTTTCCAAAATCAACTTGCTCATTGGATAAACAAACATCTCATGATCAGAGCTTGGAGCTTGAATCCCCAGGCTGCCTGTTCTATTCCATTTCAATCGACTACTGCATATAAATGTAACTATGTGAAAAGTGTGTGTTGCTTATATACTATATGCATATACACAGTCATTGATGTAATTCTTAATCGTTCCAGCTCTTGTTATTTTCACCCTGTTCAGAAGTTTGTGTCATATGTCAATCGACCCTTTCTCTCGCAAATGATGTGTGGACCACCATAACTGTTCACTTACTAGTAAAACCCCAGGCTCTGAAGTCTTAAATGTCAGAGTAATATTAGGATGCTGGGACCAGGAGATATGTCTGTCGGCTCCTCTCTTCTTTTCTGTTCTGCAGTTCATCTCGTTTTCAGATTCGACATCTCGTGTCTCGCTGATAAACATTCTTGATCATTGACTACTTGTACCTGGTATGGCAGATGTCAGAATTGTTCTTATGACACTCTACCATTTCCCTTTCAAAATATGTGTAAACTACGATCCACTATTTTGCGGTGATGTTGGGGTTGACTTGACTGTTTTGGTGAGTCAATGGGTAGATAAATATTATTTCCTGGCGTGTAAAGACCAAAACTGAGTTATGTTTGCGCCCTGCATGTTGTCAATGGGCACCACTTCCAAATATGCCTGTGCTTTCAAAATATGTGTAAACTACGATCCACTATTTTGCGGTGATGTTGGGGTTGACTTGACTGTTTTGGTGAGTCAATGGGTAGATAAATATTATTTCCTGGCGTGTAAAGACCAAAACTGAGTTATGTTTGCGCCCTGCATGTTGTCAATGGGCACCACTTCCAAATATGCCTGTGCTTTCAAGATATATGTAAACTACGATCCACTATTTTGCGGTGATGTTGGGGTTGACTTGACTGTTTTGGTGAGTCAATGGGTAGATAAATATTATTTCTTGGCGTGTAAAGACCAAAACTGAGTTATGTTTGCGCCCTGCATGCTGTCAATGGGCAATAGTTCCAAATATGCCTGTGCTTTTTGGATGTTTCATCGATAAGCCTCAAGTTGAGTCTAGATGGTCAGTCTGGCCTAGCCTCACCTCTGATCATTGTCTAGGATTATCTTCTCTTTTCTTGTTCTTGGGACCAAAAGCTCCCAACAAAAGCATTAATATGACTTTGTCGGAGCTGCAGCCCCTTCTTTTCTTCCCGGCTGTATGTCTCTTCTATTGCTTGCTTTTTCCAGATTAATAATAGTCAACTACATGTAGTGTCATAGACTTGTATATCTTCTCAATCTCTTTCATCTTGATGCTTAGATCTGGACCCATCACTCTCTGGAATTTTGTTATTTTTGGCCAAAGCTCCTGAGGTCGCCGGTCATATCTTTGTTGCCACCAGAATTAGTGAGTGCTTTTGAAATTTTGTCAACAAACTGGATCCAATGAGCAAAAGCTGAATTTTTATCGTCAAATGTTCAAGCAAGGCTATTTTTATATTCTGGATCTTGTTGACTTCACCTACCACTTTGACATAGCACCTTTTCCGTTGTAAATTTATTTTTTTTAGTTCAGTCAGACCTTGTTTTACAATTGAAGCGCTCTGCAGTCCTTGGTTCCTATGGTTGGAGGTTCCGTTTCTTCTATTATTGGACCTAGAGATGAAACAGATCTGATCTGTCTAAAGGTCCAAGCCAAGAATTATCAGCAGTGTAAGTAGTCCATGATTGTCTGCTCCTCTGGTTACTAGCTTAGCTGTTTTGTGCACTGAAATCGTTATGATCAATTTCATCTTCCAGTAAAGATATAAAGTATATCGTCTGAATCCAATTCTTCATGTGTTGTTTGGTTGTTTAGGAAATCTTAGAGGGAGTAACGGACATCGACTTGGTGATTAATTTGAAGCTCCGGGAAGATGCATTGATTGCTAAGTGCTTAGGAAGAAGGATTTGTAGCGAGTGTGGAGGTAATTACAATGTTGCATGCATTGATATCAAGGGTGATGACGACAAAACTAGAATGTACATGCCTCCCCTGCTCCCTCCTCCGGATTGTGAAAACAAACTTATTACGCGATCTGATGACACGGAAGATGTTGTGAAGGAACGCCTCCGCATCTACCATGAAACGGTATTGCTCTACTTCAACTTTTCTCTCCTATTTATAATGTCTCATGACAAACTTTAGTCTCAGTTTACTTCCTGGGTACAGTCATATGCACTAATCAAATGCTGGGGTATTATGTAATTCCTGCAGTGCCGACCAGTTGAGGACTTTTATCGCAGGCGGGGTAAGCTGTTGGAGTTTGATCTCCCTGGAGGGATTCCAGAGTCGTGGCCAAAGTTACTTCAGGCTTTGAATATCTATGACGACGAGGATAAGAAGTCTGCAGCAGCATGATATTATTTGTCTTGTCAGTAGGTGTACTAGTGTTATAGGTTCATTCTTTTCATGCATGCTGGAAATGCGTGGGCCTTCATTCTATTTAAAAGCAGGATAACGGGGTTCTCCATCCCTTCTCTCTTTCTCCCTCACAGTTGTATAATTGTATTATGCTAAGGCAACTGTAACAGTTGAATGATATTTCTTGCAAGTTTCTTGTCGATAAAGGTCACCGGAGCTGTATATTTACCTTAGTACGTCATGTGATAGTGGATACATTTAGTGTTAGACTGGAGAGAAAATAGTTTTTGCGTGTTCCGTCATATCATATCTATGTGTGCTAGAACTATGCTGCTACCTTTGGACCTACTGGCAAGTTGTTCTGTGATGCCTACCAACGGGTCTTTGTTAAATGAATGGCTTTTGTTTGCTTCTTCTGTTTTCATGCTTTCTTCTTAGTCATCTGTACTAACTAACATTAGTAGAGTGCCTTCTTCTTTCTATGTAAATTCAAAGCTATGATATCCTTATAAACCACTTAAATGTGAATCATCATTTCACCAACCGAAGACATAACTAGGCACCCAGAACCGTTTATGCTTTTCCCAGAGCTAATTTGCCCAATTTGGGTCATCTAGTTTAGCCCATTTGCAATTTCAAGCTGTGATTGAAGCTTTTGACTTTGTTTCTTCAGATATATTGTTCTCCTCTCTGAAAATTTTCAAGTGTACTTTGGCTTACAGAATTAATTTTAATTTTTCTAGTACTTCTCATCATCATCATATCCGCAAAATCTAGAAATAAACTAACTTGCAAATCCTTGTCTCTATTTTTTTTTTCATTCACAATATGCTTATGCTTTTCTGGGTCCTCAATCGTTTTTTAGGATTGTATTTGAATTTAGAAAGTCCTATGGTACATATAGAAGAGAATTACAACTTAATAAGCTCAGCACTTGGAAACCTTATTTTTTGTTCATGGCGTATAGTTTTGCCCATTTGTATTTTCATGGAGATTCAATATAACCAAAAATGTACTATGCTTGTATTAACAGTGTGGGGGTTCAAGCTGGTATTTATTATTTATTGTGCTCTGTTTACACTTAACAGTGTGTTGATCCCAACTTGTTTGCCTTTGGTAACACGCTTTTGTATACATATACTTATATGGATTTATTATTCCTTTTATTCATTGCAATTGATTAAGATAAAAGGGTTTGTTCAATATGAAGGCAATTATGCGTTTGGATCCTATAAACATGTTCTTTTATATGTTTCTTCCTTGAAATAAAATACATCATAATTTTGGTTTCTTTTGTTACCAAATATAGCATGATATTATTAGAATATTTATAAGTTCTCACAAAGAGTACATATATTTTACATATATATAAATTTTATAATAGTAATAAGAATATTTTCATTAAGTCCTCAGACTAGCATGATGATTTTTCGTGTTCATTTTTTCATCATGTTCTTGTGTTTATTAGTTCCGCCACTGTTTTATGAACTTCTTATAATATCATGATTAATTATACGAACTAATTGTTGGTTATGGGCTACAGAAGTATGGTGCTTACTTTTTATGTGCCCATTTGAAATCACTCAACATTTTGCTTGAGTTGGGTATTAAGGTAAATTAATCTAAGATGATATTTTTGAGTTTTCTTTTATGTCAAATATTTTGGAGTAGCCATGCCATCTTGAATACTTGATAAAAGAAATTAAATTATATGATCACATAAAGTTAAGTGATTAAATTAGAATGACATCTACTTAGCCTGGTTATCTTATTAAAATGATTACACGACCCTACAGAGTGGTAACTATTGGTCCAATGGCCTCATCGCTGGTTGTCCCTCTATTAAAATGTTGGGCAAGTGCCGGGGAATTACCCATATTGAATACGAGCAGAGTGAAAATTGCTCATATCTTTCGGACTTTGGCGAGATTAATTGGAATGAGATAGTAAACCTTTAAGTTTGAAAATTATCTTATGTTCTTAGGTATAAATTATTTATATGTATTTTGGTTTACTAGTTTGATAAAGTGAAGTAAATTTTATGTGTGGGTTGCAACCTCTATCCACAGGAAGGTTTAGAATTTATTAAGAATTCGGTATTTCATGCTATTCACTTTTGATGAAGTTTATTTTATAACTTATGTAAGTTTATCCTTCTTTTGCAGTTTTCATAGTTTTTTCTACTGCTATTTTAATTAGAATGCTCGAATTTCAATACTTTCAGTTACAATTATACTGAAATAAGAGGAGAGACTCCTTCTCATTTTAGGGTGCTTGGATTTGGACCTGGCACTCCGTGTGGACGAACCACTAATTCCTATTGAATCAAGTAGCTAATTATGAGAGGCGAGAACGATCCAATTGTCTAAGTCTAATGCTCATACAAACCTATATAAGTCAAAGCATTAGAAGTTCTATATTTAATAGCGATAAGTTCAAAGATTAAATTAAGGCAGTTAATGAACAATTCGTAAGCTCTGACAAGGCATTAGCCAACACCCTTCTGAAGAGACTCTCAAGTATAACTTTTGACATAAGTTGTATGATGCGTGAGCATATTATGGAGATGAGAGACATTGTTGCTAAACTTAAGTCTCTTGAGGTTGATATGTCTGAATCATTCCTTGTACATTTTGTTCTCATTTTTCTTCCTACGGAATATAGTACGTTCAAGATTTCTTGTAACAAACATAAAGATAAATGATCAATTAATGAGCTCTTCATCATGTGTATTCAAGAAGAAAAGAGGGTGAAGCATTAGACACTTGAAATTGTTAATTTAGTGACTCAATAAAGGCAAAAGTGTTCCCATAAAGAAGAAAGACACTTTAACAAAGATATTTGTCGTTTCTGCAAAAACAAGGGACACTAGAAGAAATATTGCCCGAATACAACAAATGACTTGAGAAGAAAGGTAATTGTACCTTTGTATGTTATGAATTTAGCTTTACTGAAGTTTCTGATAAAACATGGTGGATTAATTCTGGTTCAACAATTTATGTTGCCAAAATCATGCAGGGTTTTTTAACTTTCAGGACACCGATGGAAAGGTTAACAATATACCTATTCTAGCAATAGGATGCGTTCACGTGTGGAAAACATGAGGACTTATAGGCTCGTTTTAAAGAATGGATTTCAATTAGACTTGAAAAACACTTTTTATATTTCATTATTTTCTAGAAATTTAATTTCTATTTCAGGACTATCAATTAGTAGATATGATTTTAATTTTTATTATTCTTCAGTGAAACTTTTGAAAGATAATAAAGCTGTTGATTTTGAAAATTTAAATAGAAAATTATATAAACTTGAGCTAGACCCCACATTTGAATGCGATATTTTAACTTTGCATGATAAAGAAATTGGCGCTAAGCAATGTATTATTAATAAGAACTCATCAAATCTTTACCACAAGAGATTATGACACATCTCTATTGATAGGGTCAAAAGGTTAGCTAATGATGAAGTTCTAAAAACTCTTGATTTTTCTGACTTTGGGAATTGTATGAACGGCGTAAAGGGCAAGCAGACCAACAAATCTACCACAGGTGCCAAAAGGAGTTCTCAATTGCTTGAGATCATACATGCAAATATATGTGAACCTTTTCCTACCCCTTGCTTGAATGGTAAGAAATATGTTTTCTTATTTTTATGACTATTCAAGATATATGTATCTTTAGTTATTGTTTAACAAATCAGAAGCACTTCATAATTTTAAATTTTACAAAATATAGTAAAGAAACTGGAGCTTAGATCAAAATTATAAGATCTGACAGGGGCCAAGAATATTATGGTAGGTACATAAATAGGTAATAAGTTAAGGGCTCATTTATTGAGTTCCTTAAAAGCAAATGTATAGTCGCTCAATATATCATACCAGGAACACCGCAATAAAATAGTATGATAGAAAGAATGAACCGAATATTAATAGACATGACAAGAAGCTTGATTAACAAATCAAGTTTACTTTTATTCTTATGCAGTGAAGCATTAAAAGTTACTATATATATTTTATATAGGGTTCCATCCAAGGTTGTTCCTAAGACATCTTTTGAATTATAAAAAAAAAAAGAAAATTTAGTTTAAGCCATTTACACGTTTGGGATGTCCAACTGAGGTAAGAGTTTATAACCTACAATTAAAGAAGTTGGACGAGAGAACGAGAAGTAGTTACTTTATAGACTATGCAGTTAACTCTAAATAATTTAAGTTTTAATATCCTTCTAATTCTCCTAAAATTGTTGAGGCAAGAAATGAAAATTTCTTAAGGATCATGAAGTATGTGGGAGTAATCTGACTCAAAAGGTAGAACTAAAAGAAATAAGGGAACCACCTTTGGTACATTTATACATTGGATACTTGAATGTTGATCAAACTAATTCTCATGAATTATTTAAATAATAAGTTCAAGAAGCACCATCGTTTGAGGAACCACATGAAGATCAACCTGCTTTACCTGAACCTATTCAAGAAACGTCTGAACCAATGAGTGTAAGGAAATTCTTAAGAGTTCGAAAATCAATAATTTCTGATGACAACGTTGTATATATCCAAGAGTCTAATTACGATATTGGACTAAAAGATGATCCATGATCATTTTCACAAGCCATGAGTAGAGAAAACTCCATACTTTAGAATGATGCCCTGAAAGAAGAGTTAGAATCAGTGACTAAATATAAAGTTCGGGATCTCATCGAATTACCAAATGGAGCCTCTAATGTGGGATCTGAATGGGTTCTTAAAACCAAAAGAGACTTACCTGGTAACATTGAATAAAATATTTCACTCAAAAAGAAGGCATTGATTATCATAAAACCTTCTCTCCAGTATCAAAGAGTGATTCATTAAGAATAACCATGCCATTAGTAGCTTATGTTGATTTAGAGCTACATCAAATGGATGTGAAATAATTTTCTTGAATGGGATCTTGAAGAAGAGGTATATATGTGTCGGCCTAAAGGATTTTGTGGTAACGGTAAACATTATCTTATTTGCAAGTTGAATAAATTTATTTATGGGCTAAAGCATATTTTTCGCCAATGGTATCTCAAATTCAATAACGTTGTGTCTTTATTTGGATTTACAGAGAACATCGTTGATTAATCTATATACCTTAAGATAAGTGGGAGAGAATATGTTTTTCTAGTCTTATATGTGAATAATATTTTTCTTGTAAGTAGTGATAATGGGATTATTGAATGAGATTAAACAGTTTCTTATGCAGAATTTTAAAATAAAGGATATAGGTTAAGCCTCTTATATCATTGACATAGAGATTCATAGAGATACATCCCAAATGTTACCTGAATTGTCTCAAAGGGCCTACATTGAAAGAATTCTATTTGGAATGAGGAACTCTTCACTTATAGAGGCACCCATAATTAAAGGTGACAAATTCTTATTAAATCAATGCCCACAAAATGCATTGAAAAGGACCAAAAAGGACATTATTTATGCTTTACTTATTGGGAGCCTTATATATGCACAAGTCTACACTAGACCTGATATTGTTTTTGCGATATAGATGCTTGATGATATCAAATAAACCATGATCTTGACCCTTGAAAAGCTGCTAAAATTGTTTTGAGATATTTGCAAGGAATCAAGGATTTTAAGCTCACATACAAATATTCTGACTCATAAGAGGTCATTGGATATTCAGACTCTGATTTGTTTGGATGCAAAGACATTGATAAATCTAATTTAGGATATATTTTCCTTCTTGTTGTACGCTGCTATGTCTTGGAGAAGTGTCAAGCAGACCAGTATTGCAATATTCACTATATAAGCTGAATTTATAGCATACTATACATTAACCTATGAGCACTTTAATATTAAAGGTTTTGTTGGAGTTATTTTTGTTAGAAATTAGCTTCTCTTTAATTAAAGACATTTAATGTGGCTCACATATTAGGTAATAAATTATTTAACATGTCTCCAAATACTAATTAATCAGACAATATCTATAATTACGCAAATGAATCCGATTGTTTTCTTGATGGGAGGAACCAATTTATTAGGAGATTGTCATGACCCAAAATCCACTGTAGATCGTGATGACGCCTAATGCCGCCGTCAGGCAAGCCAACGATAATTTACTAATTCAATTACCCATCTTTATTGCCTTTGAATTCAAAGTTTTTATTTAACTAATTAGTATAAAATATGATTTATAGAGTGAACCAATGATGGTTATGTGAACTACCGTACCAAACATCCAGTAGGAACCCCCAAAACCCGGTGTCACAAGTACATGAGCATCAATTAGGAAACATATAATAAATACAACGTCTGTTTGGAATACAAATTAGACATGAGCATATCAATAACTTTGATGGAGACTCTGTAACTACGGATTCGTAGCATGGAATGCAGCTCACCGTAAGTCTCCACGATAGCTGCGTCTCTACGCCCAAAAGATTACTAGACATACATGTACCTACATCAAAATATGCATCAAGTGTAATATGAGTACGTAAACAACGTGTACACAGTAAGTATCAAGTCAAATCTTGAAGAAGTAGTGATGAGAGGTCGACTTTGACACTCACTATGGGTCAATAATCATATATATATATATATAGAAATATTTACCTAGACATGGTTTATGTGAATAACAATAATTTTTCTTAACAAGTGGAAATAAATAATTCTTTCAAATTCAATAATTTTCAATTAATCAATTATCTTCAAAAACTGCAATAAAATGCCAAGGTATCGTGTAATTATTATTATTAAGTACGATTTTTACCGAGATCGTACGACCCGATCCAGAGTGTCGTGTACACTACCGAGGGACGTGCGGCACGATCTACAGATGCATCTATACTGCCGAGGCGTTCGGCCCGCTCCATAAGAAAGGAGGACATTTTCTTATGAACTCCCAGAATGAAAAGTTATAAAAAGGCTGACACATAAGGATGTACAATTTCTATTAGCAGTCAAGTAATTTGTACAAATGTTCAAGTATGCGAAATTTTGGTATTTTACTCTTTCCTCTAACAATTTTCAATATAATTCCAGTACATTAATTAAATAAAGGATTGCAATTATTATAAGTAATTCATGCTTTGAGTCCTAAACTACCCGGACACATCATAATTAATAGCTACGCACGGACTCTCGTTACCTTGTGCGTACGTAGCCCCCACAATTAGCAACAATTATTAATTTAAATCACATATGGGGTAAATTTCCTCTTACAAGGTTAGACAAGAGACGTACCTCGCTCCGAAGCTCCATAGTCAGCTCCAACACCACTCTAACACCTCAAATCGATGCTTGTCGATCCAAAAATATGCAAACAAGGTGCAAACCAAATCAAAATGTGTTATAATACCCATAATCAATCAATTTACACAATTTCCAACTCCGCTCGAAAAGTCGATAATATCAATCCTCGGGCCCACATGCCTGGATTCCGAAAATTTTTAAAGATAAACTTTACCCATAACATCATAAACTCAAATATATGATTTATTCCTAATTCCATATCCGATTCGTGGTCAAAATCCAAAAATACCAATTTTCTAGGTTTTTCTTCAAAATTCCAAATTTCTACAAATTTTCATGCTTGAATCCATATAAAATCCTTGTATTTAACTCACAATAGGTGGGGATAACTTATCTTTCCATTGATGATGAAAACCTCCACTTGAAGCTCTCCAAGAATCGCCCCAAACCAAGAGAGAATGGAAGAAATAGGCCAAATTCCGTCTTAAAAACAACTCACTGCCCAACCCCGGCCTTCGCACCTGCGGTCCTTTTTGCCGCTTCTGCGCCTCCGCTTCTGCGGAGGATTACTCGCAGGTGCCACTCTCCCCCAAGGCCAGCTCCTTTGCTTCTGCGCTACCTCACCGCAGGTGCGCATTCGCTTCTGCGGAAAATCTTCCGCACCTGCGGACTCCCAGTCCCTCACTCCCTTCTGCTTCTGCGACTTGCCTGGCCGCTTTTTCGGCGTTGCACCTGCGGCCCTTTTTCCGCAGGTACGATTGTACCAGCAACCAGAAAAATCTCAGCATTCCCTTAGTTCAAAAATCGATCCGTTAAGCATCCGAAACTCACCCGAGGCCCCTGGGACCCCAACCAAATATACCAACAAGTCCTAAAACATCATACGAACTTAGTCGAGCCTTCAAATCACATCAAACAATGCTAAAAACATGAATCACCCTCCAATTCAAACTTAATAAACTTTGAAACTTCAAACTTCTACAATCGATGCCGAAACCTAACCAATCACGTCCGATTGACCTCAAATTTTGCATACAGGTCATAATTGACATTACAGACCTATTCCAACTTCCGGAATCGGAATCCCCCGATATTAAAAAGTCCACTCCAGGTCAAACTTCTCAAAATCATCCAAATTTTCAACTTTCGCCAATTGACGCCGAAATGACCTACGAACCTCCAAATCAACGTTCGAACACGCACAGAAGATCAGAATCACCATACGAAACTATTCCCAGGCTCGGAATCCCAAACGGACATCGATAACATCAAAATCCATTCCAACCCAAACTTAGGAAATTCTTAAACTTTCAAAATGCCAACCTTCTGTAATAAGCACCGAAATACTCCCTAGCCATCCGATTCTTGACCCGAACATACGTCCAAGTCCAAAATCATCATTCGAACCTATTGGAACCTTCAAATCCCGATTCTGAGGTTGTTTACTAAAAATCCAAACCTTAGTCAATTCTTCCAACTTAAAGCTTCTGAATTTAGAATTTTCTTCCCGAATCAACTCCAAACATCTCAAAATTTGATTCCGACCACTCGTACAAGTCATAATACCTGAAGTGAAGTTACTCAAGGCCTCAAACCGCTGAACGACGCGCTAGAGCTCAAAACGACTAGTCGGGTCATTACATTCTCTCCCACTTAAATATACGTTCGTCCTCGGGCATGCTAAGAACTGCTCCGGAGTTGTCCAAAATCACTGTTTAACACCTCGTGCACGTGCCCGTGCTACCACAATCCAGTTGCACACATTAGCTCGAGCCATACTGAAAATCCTACATATAACCCTAGCTAACCACCTTTAGAACCAAATTCCAACTTTTGAATTTCTTTACAAGACCGGATTCTAACACACGAACACAGTGCAAATCCCCATATGCTGAATCCACACCTAATCATGCACCCAGACTGACATCACAAAATGCACCACATAACTCATTTTCCCAAGGCAAACTCTTCCAAGCACAACAGCTGAAACTTCATTGACCCGACGCCCGAAGCATACCTCATAACACCTATAAGCCCGGTTCCAACCCTCCAATGCTTCCACAACGGACGAGATGTGTAGAAACTCATAACCACCTGCCGAATCGACAGGAACCATTACCTTATTTTGAACTCAATCACGATATATATATATATATTGCACTGATCCCAGGTCCAATAACCTCTTCTCACCCAGTACAAGCTGCTAAGGCAATAAGCCATCTCAACCACTGACGAAAATCTCATATGACGCCATCAATGTGCCGATAAGCCATGACTCGAATATGATAATATAAGGAAAAATGAACTCTGGAAAAGAACTACCCAACCCACGAAGCTAATACAACAACCGAAAAGATGTTATGAACCTTTCTCAGAAAATGAGAAACAAAATGCATAAGAGTAGATATAGGGAACCGTATTCAACATCTCAATGTTGCGGCGTGCAACCCAATCCACACATAATATCGTTGCGGCGTGCAATCCGATCCAAACAACATACCTGTGGCGACGTGCCACCCGATCCGCACATAACAATCAAGAAGAAAACACACACATCAAGCCGTAACGATTATACTCACAAAATGCCCGAATATCGACCACAAGCACGCCCAATGCATAATACAAATTATAGGAAGGCGAATAGCGCCACACACTACGAAACTCAAGCACAACTAAGGTGCGATAAATGACTTGCATCTCGAGAGCTGTCCTGCTCATATAACACCGCAAGCTACACGGGACCTCAACACACATGTGAATAATCAAGCCATCTCACAATCCACGTGGCACAATATAGGGTACACAAAATAGCTGATGACGGGAATAACATCCAATGCCTGACGACTCCTTCATAAGAAATATTATGATGAATGAACACGTCCGACCTTACGTAGAGCACACATTCACAATAGACCCACCAACGGACCTCAAATCGATTCTAATCATACCATACTGGGCTAACAACCTTTCAAGAATCCACAATGGCCCTATTCATGACACACACGAGCAGCCGTCCCAATCCGGAACAAACTCCCACATTAACGATAGTATCAAAAAATATCTATACTTGGTTTTAAATATTTAACAATCAAGTGACTAACATATCACACTTATACAGATTTCCCCGTGGTGTACACTTCCACAACCTTCCGCTCAGGTAGCAAAGTCCGCACATCCATACCACCAATCGTTAAAATTCCGTAAAACAAACTAAGAATCCTAAATTAAATACACAAGGCCTCTTACACAGTGTGTCGTCCTCATGTGACACTAAATAAAATGCCAGCTTACTCTGAACACCTGCTCATTCGAGCTTGTGACATTCTAATCAACACCGAACCGCAACCTTGACCTTCGACTTCCAGATCCCATGCTACTCACTACACCTATCACGCTGCTACGTGATAATACATGTATTCACCATAACCCTTGAACTACTAGTGGAATAAGTCACTCCATTGGCTAGAAACCTTTCACTTAGCTCATTTCCGAAGAACCAATGCAACACGCAACTAAATTCCCAGACCGCGGAGATATACCAACCTCAAGTCGCGATCTAAACTGCCATGACTTTTTCGGAATCCGTTTACACAACAAGACCATTTGAATTAAATACCTCCAAAATCAATCATGTTATGGTGGTTGTCAAGCCCACGAGTACAACCACAAACAACATGTATAAATTCACGCTGAAGAAACTGATCACTACCACAATCATGTTGATTCAACCATTACTAACCGACCCAACTTCTTCAAATTCACTCTTGAGTTGTCTTAGAAATACTAGAAACTCCGTTCAAACATAGCAAACTAAATCCGCACTCGTACCAAGTGACCTGCATCATGAGACCACATCATCTCAGTACTCATAACTCATCCCATACCTTCCTCATGCGCACAATGGCACTCCCAACCGGTATACCTATTCCAGCAAATCCAAAGCTATTTATTCATTTCCTCCAATACCGCACCGCATACCCGATGATAACATAAAACACTCCAAGTCACGTTCACAATCCCCTGCAGAAGCTCGATCCTTAACCACACAACGGACCCAGAATCCTTATGTACTAGACTTAAATTCTTGAACTCACTGGACCATTGTTAAAAGTCACCCACTCTGACCTGGTCTCGAATATAACCAAACTCCATTGCCTGCTAGTACATGAATACCCTCGCAAAGAAGCAACCGGCTAAATCCTTGCACATTATCTCCACAAGAAGCATAACTCTGAGTCTTCTCAGAACCTGCACCTGAATCGATAAGACAAAATATATCACACATTTATCAATTTCTCTACACGAATTACTCCTAATGTTTCCTTTTTATTAGTCACAAATAATCCACCAATGTGCCGATAACCGGAAGCTGCACAAACCGACAACCACGCGATCCAATCATAAATGGTGGGGCTCCCCCACTTAGCTTTAAGATACCATCATATAATATAGATCCTACAACTATTCCTCCTTCTCATTTACCATGATCCCACACCGTTAACCACCAAATTTCTCAAATATTTGTTTTGGTTAAGATTTTCATGAACACTCTGAATCATTCATCAATCTCATTTTGACCTCTTTCCACAATGTTGTATAAGCCCATTCCTTCCTCATTAACATCAATTGAGAGTTCAACAAATATCATCCAAACTCAAGTCATATCGTATCTGAAACGATAGTCAAATCTTCAGACCCCTCTTCATTTCAAGCAACTCCTTTTGGCCATATCAAATTTTTCTTCGTACAGTAACCATCATTCCCAATAAGATATGTAGACCAAATCACCTTCCATCGCGATTTCCAAACCGTTCAATACTTTCTCAAGGTATGTGGTTATCCTACCACAGAATGCATATGCTACTCTGCCTCTCCCACTTCGGTCAAACCATCTCCTTTAAGCAACTTCCCGACTTCCGCTTCTCATTCTTGACCTGCTAGTAAATTAACCACCAGAAGATACCCCCCATATGTCCTTCCTCATTCTTCGTTACCCAGTGTTGTATCAAATAAAACTCCATCTCTGTAAACTTGAGCTAATGAATTGCTACCAGCTTTAAGCCTACTGGAAGATCATCTTCCTCGAGTTGTCACATTAGAAATACCAATTCGACCCTGAACCGCTGCACACCGCAGCTCAAGCACCATTTCACAACACCCTGCCCCGAAGGTAAAAATCAAAAAGACCATAGCACCGACAAATCGAAAATGCATTCAAACCAGGACGACAACACCGCATCACAATGAAAATTCCACACGCTCGAAAATACTAAGTCTCATTACTTCATCAACCCAAACCTGAACATTCATAGTCCAATCGCCTTTCCTTTATTGAAATTAAATACTAAACCTTTAAATCATGTATTGAGAAATCCTCTTTTCGAGTCATTCACTAGCTTGACACATAGACAGGCACCCTACCATTGCACCAACACAGTGCATAGCCTCAAAACCATAGGAATTACCGATACTGAACTGAAATGACAGAACCTCCTTTCGCAAGAAGACGATAATAACTTGTCTGAATGCGCAGGGAGAAACATCCTGCTCCACTTCTATAGTACTACTGAAACTCCTCGATTCCCAATAGACACGAGCGCTCAACATAGTATAAGAATGAGTAGGAAGGAAATAAAGGCACATGCCTCAATAGAATCAAACCGCACGATAAAGGAATCAGGAAGGAAAATGCTCCTAACAGCCCTGTATCCTCTCGAAGATAAGTACAGACGTCTCCGTACCGATCCTCAAGACTCTACTAGACTTGATCATGACTCGTGAGACCTAAGTGAACCTAGAGCTCTGATACCATGTTGTCATGACCCAAAATTCACTGTAGATCGTGATGGCACCTAACGCCGCCGTCAGACAAGCCAACGATAATTTACTAATTCAATTAACCATCTTTATTACCTTTGAAATCAAAATTTCCATTTAACTAATTAGTAAAAAATAGGATTTACGGAGTGAAACAATGATGGTTATGTGAACTACCATACCAAACATCCTGTAGAAACCCCCAAAATCCGGAGTCACAAGTGCATGAGCATCAACTAGGAAAAATATGATAAATGCAATGCCTGTCTGGATTACAAATTAGGCAGGAGTATATAAATAACTTTGATGGAGACTCTGTAGCTGCGGATTCGTAGCATGGAATACAGCTCACCGTAAGTCCATGAGATAGCTGCGCCTCTGCACCCAAAAGATTACTAGACATACATGTACCTGCACAAAAAAATATGCATCAAGTGTAGTATGAGTGCATAAACAACGTGTACCCAGTAAGTATCAAGTCTAATCTCGAAGAAGTAGTGCCGAGAAGTCGACTATGACACTCACTAAGGGTCAATAATATTAAAATAGAAATATTTAACTAGACATGGTTTATATGAATAGCAATAACTTTTCTTACCAAGTGGGAATAAATAATTCTTTCAAATTCAATAATTTTCAATTAATCAATTATCTTCAAAAGATGCAATAGGATGCCAAGGTATCGTGTAATTATTATTATTATTAAGCACGATTTCTGCCGAGGTCGTACGGCCCGATCCAGAGTATCGTGTACACTGCCGAGAGACGTGTGACACGATCCATAGATGCATCTATACTGCCGAAGCGTTCGGCCCGCTCCACAAGAAATGAGGACATTTTCTTATGAACCTCCGGAATGAGAAGTTATAAAAAGGCTGACATATAAGGATGTACAATTTCTATTAGCAGTCAAGTAATTTGTACAAAAATTCAAGTATGCGAAATTTTGGTCTTTTACTCTTTCCTATAACAATTTTCAATATAATTTCAGTACTTTAATGAAATAAAGGATTGCAATTATTATAAGTAATTCATGCTTTGAGTCCTAAACTATCCGAACATAGCATAATTAATAGCTACGCACGGTCTCTCGTCACCTCGTGCGTACGTAGCCCCCTATTATTAGCAACACTTATTAATTTAAATCACCTATGGGGTAAATTCCCTCTTACAAGGTTAGACAAGAGACTTACCTTGCTATGAAGCTCCATAGCCGGCTCCAACGCCACTCTAACACCTCAAACCGATGCTTGTCGATCCAAAACTATGCAAACAAGGTGCAAACCAAATACAAATGTGTTATAATACTCATAATTAATCAATTTAAACAATTTTCAACTCCGCTCAAAAAGTCGATAATATTAACGCTCGGGCCCACGTGCCCGGATTTCAAAAATATTTGAAGACAAACTTTACCCATAACATCACGAACTCAAATATATGATTTATTCCTAATTCCATGTGCGATTCGTGGTCAAAATCCAAAAATATTAATTTTTTAGAATTTTCTTCAAAATCCCAAATTTCTACAAATTTTCATGCTTGAATCTATATAAAATCCTTATATTTAACTCACAATAGGTGGGGATAACTTACGTTGCCATTGAAGATGAAAACCTCCACTTGAAGCTCTCCAAGAATCGCCCCAAACCAAAAGAGAATGGAAGAAATGGGCCAAATCCCGTCTTAAAAACAACTCACTTCCTAGCCCCGGCCTTCGTATCTGCAGTCCCTTTTGCCACTTCTGTGCCTCCGCTTCTGCGGAGGATTACTCACAGGTGCGACTCTCACCCAAGGCCAGCTCCTTCGCTTCTGCGCTCCTTCACCGCAGGTGTGCATCCTCTTCTGCGGAAAATCTTCTGCACCTGCGGACTCCCAGTCCCTCACTCCCTTCCACTTCTACGACTTGCTTGGCCGCTTTTGCGGCGTCGCACCTGCGACCCTTTTTCCGCAGGTGCGATTGTACCAGCAACCAGAAAAATCCCATAATTCCCTTAGTTCAAAAATCGATTCGTTAAGCATCCGAAATTCATCCGAGGCCTTCAGGACCCCAACCAAATATACCAACATGTCCTAAAATATCATACGAACTTAGTCGAGCCTTTAAATCATATCAAACAATGCTAAAAATACGAATCACCCTCCAATTCAAACTTAATGAACTTTAAAACTTCTAACTTCTACAATCGATACCGAAATATATCAAATCACATCGATTGACCTCAAATTATTTACATAAGTCTTACTTGACATTACAGACCTATTCTAACTTCCAACTTCCGAAATCGAAATCCGACCCCGATATCAAAAAGTCCACTCTCGGTCAAGCTTCTCAAAATCATCCAAATTTTTAACTTTTGCCAATTGACGCCGAAATGACATACAAACCTCCATATCAACATACAGACACACTCAGAAGATCAGAATCACCATATGAAACTATTCCCAAGCTCGGAATCCCAAACGGATATCGATAACATTAAAATTCATTCCAACTCAAACTTAGAAAATTGTTAAACCTTCAAAATGCCAACCTTCCATAATAAGCACCGAAATACTCCCTAGCCACCCAATTCTCGACCCGAATATACGCCCAGGTCCGAAATGATCATATGAATCTATTGGAATCTTCAAATCTCGATTCCGAGGTCGTTTACTAAAAATCCAAAACCTTAGTCAATTCTTCCAACTTAAAGCTTCTGAATTTAGAATTTTCTTCCCGAATCAACTCCAAACATCCCGAAATTTCCGACCACACGTACAAGTCATAATACCTGAAGTGAACCTACTCAAGGCCTCAAACTACCGAACGACGTGCTAGAACTCAAAACGACCAGTCAGATCGTTACGGAGATAGTTTTCTTAATAAGAGGAACCAATTTATTAAGAGTCCCTAGGGTTAAATTATTTTATTGAGTGATGAGCGCAAAAATAATGTATAAAAATTAGGCTCGCTAGTCAAAGATAGTATAGTTATTAAATCGTCTCCACATGGACTGGTTTAAATAATGTTCAAATAAATATTTAGCTTAACACTATTCAGAAAAATAAACCTTTGATTTTGTATTATCAATGAACTAAGAGTACAACTAAGATTATCAACTACGAATAATTATTGGAAATTGGGTATCTAGGTAGAAACAATTGAATATTAGTGAGAGAAATAAAGGCATTGATAAGATATGTGTTCGACTATTAATCGGGATATAACTATGTTCTAAGTTCAACTCTTAAGTTCTATTGACTCTCTCGATTTCAGTGGCTGCTTTGATTATCTTTAAGATTCAAATTATTCTTTTGAATGAATGAGAGTTCCGTTAAAATAACCTAACGACAAGTGCTATGAACATATGAAAGAATACGTTGAATGAATGATCTTATAAAGAACGTCTCTCAACTATTCATCTATATTAGGTCAATTGATAACTCTACGAGTAGGGATGGCAAGCGGTGTGGTGCGGTGCAGGTTCTGTCTTAACCCACAAAATTTCAACCCGCCCCACCCCGCATAACATTTTTACCCGCGTTCACCCGCCCCGCACTCACACCCGCGTCCACCCGCATAATATTTTCTTCTTCATTTTGTCAGTTTTATTTCTTTTGATATTTTGATTGGAATTGTCCATGTCAGTTAAGGATTTTTTGTTTTATTCAGAGTCAATTAAGGTCACACGCTACTTATCATGTCTCAATTCCTCTGAATATTTAGTCTTTCCATTTGAGATGTTTAAAAATATATGACTACACTCTATCTTTAACTTCTCAACTAGTAATTCATAATTCAAGTTATATTGATAAAATACATAAATCAAAACCACCAAACCAAAATGAAGAATTTAATACACTCAGAGTTAATCAACATCAATAATGAGAATTGAGAGGTAACAACTACTAAAATGGTAGTGTGTTGAAATTTGCAAGTGAAGAAGCAGAAGGAGGAGTGAAGAAGCTTATATTAATACTTACCAAAAAGTATAGCTGATATTAATTATAAGCGTGCAAATATGATATTGGGATTATATAGTACAATACTAGACTGTTGTATTGTTGTAAACAACAAAGCTCTTTTGTCAAGCCAGTCATTATTACGTGATCAGTATATGTTTCTAGCTTTCCAAACCCGCACCAAGACCCGCGTCAACCCGCAACCCGCCCTACACCCGTAAGAACATATTTAGAAAAAAAATATCAACCCGCCTCGCCCCGTCCCGCACCCGCACAAGCTCAAACCCGTACTGCCCCGCATAGGTACAAACCCGCCCCGCACCATTGCCATCCCTATCTACAAGCTCTTTCGATTACCTATGAGAGTCGTGAAATTTACCCAAATAAGATAACACAATAAAAAATGCAACAACAGTTCTCTTCCGATTAAATTAAAACTACAATTAACTTGGCAAATCAATTCGAAACTCGTTCAACGTATTCAAGCAACTAATAGAAATCAAATCCTCGAATAATAATCAAGTCACAACATCTGTCAATAATCCTAAGAAAGACTACTCTATAGTGGAAAAATTATCTATCACAAGAGTATTAAGAGGACAAGAAAAAATTACAACCCACAAATTCAAACAAACTTTTGTATTGAATGATTCAGATGAAGTATTCAAAGTCTTCGTTGTTTCCTTGCCTTATTCTCTCCAAACGTTACTCCAAAATTCAAGATTCCTAATTTGGTACGAGCTTAGGCTTTGTATAGGTCAAGGGGAATGCCCAAAAATTATAAAAATATGTCTGTATTAAGTTTCCCACAGGCGAATGTGCGCTGCCGCGCACCTTGAAGCTTGGGCGCGCATCTATGGCAATGTCCAGTAAAAATAGCATAACATTGTGTAGGAGAGTCAAAACGCCGAGCCGTTTGAACTGCTGGAAACTAGACTCAAAGTTCTACATTTGTATGCAAGAATAATAATAAAACTTCTTGTATTTTAGCATATATTATCTGTTAAAATTAGATCATGTGTTTCTAGAGAGAAACTTTAGCTCAAACCTATAAATCCCACTATCTATTGCTTGAGTATTCACCCCTTGTCATTATTTGACTTCTCAAACATCATATTCAATCATAAAAAATTCTCATTTGATATCTTAGTATGTGTTTGGACCTTTTTCACCCTTTTTCTCTCATATTTACACTTAGAATTTGCATGCAAATTAACAAAACACAAATGTGAGTTTTCTAATAAAATTCTCACCAAATTACTCACCAAAAATCTAAGAACTGGCCGAAATATAACCAAATAAAAACCTCAATATGCACTCATCATTGAGAAATCCTTAGAGTTTTTGCCTAAGAGTCCCTAGCCTACATATATAAAGGTGGTGAATCCATTATCTGGCATCTCTTATGTGACAGGCATAGGCTATAAGGCTCCTAAGGTTTTATCTACAAGCTCGATCAAAGGTGATTTTCTACCACACTTGAACAATTATGGTTGAAGGTACTTTCCTATTAATATTTCGTTGCGTAAGCTCTATTGCAGTGGCAAATCCAGAAATTTAAGTTCGTGGGTGTTGAATATTTTTTGGCATAAAGTTATTACCAATTACATCGTATAAAAATATAACTATTTGAACATGATGATGAAAAAAGTTAACAAGAGAACCCATAGTATTAATATTAAGGACATCGTAAAACTGTGATGGATAACGCAACTGACGAGAAAATAATTTTATGGGTTTGTCCCTTCGGGAGGAATTGCTCGTCTTCGGGAGGGTGAACTTTGGAGTCCTTTTTCTTTCTTTATATTGAATTAGATTTTGTAAAATAAGAAAATATAAAACAAAGTAAAAACAATTTAAAAAAAGTAGTATTGGATAAAAAAGAAATGTGGTTAGTGAAAACTGGAAAGAAAGAAAAGGAGAAAGTAGCTTGATAATATAAGAAACAAAAAAACATAAATACTTGGCTTGTTTTCAAAAGGCACATTGGAAGAAAGAATCGAACCCTCTGTAACGACCTGACCGGTCGTTTTGAGCTCTAGCGTATCATTCAGCAGTTTGAGTCCTTGAGTAGCTTCACTTTAGGTATTATGACCTGCACGTGTGGTCGGAATTGAATTTCGGGAAGTTCGGAGTTGATTCGGAAGGAAAATTCTCATTTCGGAAGCTTAAGTTAAAAGGATTGACTAAGGTTTGACTTTTGAGTAACCGGCCTCGGAATCGGGATTTAAAAGTTCCAATAGGTTCGTATGATAATTTTGGTCTTGGGCGTATGTTCGGATCGGGTTATAGATGACCCGGGAGCATTTCGGCGCTTATTGTGGAAAGTTGGCATTTTGGAAGAGTTTCATAAATTTGGGTTGAAGTATATTTTAATGTTATCGATGTACGTTTGGGATTCAGAGCCTGGAAATAGCTCCGTATGATGATTCTAGTTTTAGTGGCATGTCCAGATGTTGATTTGGAGGTCCGTAGGTCATTTCGGCGTCTATTGGTGAAGTTGGAAATTTGGATGATTTTGAGAAGTTTGACCGGGAGTGGAATTTTTAATATCGGAGTCGTATTCCGATTCCGGAAGTGAGATATGGTCCATAATGTCGATTATGACTTGTGTGCAAAATGTTAGGTCAATCGGACTTGATTCGATATGTTTCGGCACACAATATAGAATTTGAAAATTTATAAGCTTGATTCGAGGCGCGATTCATGATTTTTATGTTGTTTTACGTAATTTAAGGCTTCTACTAAGTTCGTATTGTATTTTGGGCCATATTTGGTTAAGGTCCTGAGGGCCTCGGGTGGATTCCGGGTGGTCAACAAATCGAGTTTGGACTTGGAAGAAAGGCCGAAGCAGCTATCTTCAGGTGTAACCGCACCTGCGAGGTTTTGGACGCAGGTGCGGAGCCGCAGAAGCGAGCAAGAGGGATGCAAATGCGGATTTTGTTGGGCAGTGCTGAGACCGCAAATACGGCAATCTCGCCGCAGAAGTGGACCGCACCTACGAAGTTGGCAGCGCCGAAGCGTGGGCACATATGCGCATGAGGGCCGCAGAAGCGACCAACGACCATGGCTTGGTTTCTCACAAGTGCGAGACTTGGAGCAGCATAAGAGGCTGTCGTAGAAGCGAACTTCTCACCACAGAAGCGAAATGTATGCTGGGCAGTGAGGCTTTTTTAAAACGGTGGTTTGGCCCATTTTCATCTTATTTCGTCCATGGGATCCGATTTCGGAGCACTTTTGGGGTGCCATCTTTATCAACTATAATGGGGTAAGTGATGTCTTCACATTATGAGTTAAATACATGGTTTTTTTGTGGATTCAAGCATGAAAATTGGTAGAAAATTTGAGATTTTGAAAGAAACCTAGAAATTAGTATTTTTGAATTTTTACCACAAAATTGGACATGGAATTCGAATAAATCATATATTTGAGTTCGTGGTGTTATGGATAAAGTTTATCTTCGAAGATTTTCGGAATCCGAGCACGTGGTCCGGAGGGTTAATTTTTATTGACTTTTCAAGCGAAGTTGGGAATTGCTTAAAATGATTAATTATGGGTATGAGAATATATTATGGAACTTCAGAGCAAGGTAAGTCTAATGTCTAACTCTGTGAGGGAGAAACTACCCTAGGTGATGTAATTGTTATGTGTTACTTATTGCGGGGGCTACGTACGCACAAGGTGATGAGAGTACGTACGTAGCTAAATTCATGCTATTGTCCGGGTAGACTTAGGTTCACACCATGCTATAATTTTACTATAGGAGTTATTTTGCTCATTTAATTCCTTTATTTCGCATTACGACTTGACACCGGACTTGCGTAGAGCGATAGACTTTCTTTTGTAGAGATTTGACGGGCTTCATGACTAGCCGTGGAATAATTTTACTCCTTATATGAATTTATTCCGCATTATATGTTTTCAATGAAAGGTTTTCCTTAAAAATTATAAATCACACGTCTATTCCTGAGTGGGGTCAATGACCCATTGAAGCTTCTCATTCTAATGGGATCAGGCCGTTCGCCTCAGCAGTATAATAGATGCATCTAAGGTTCATGCTATTCGACCCTCGTCAGTGCAAAGATTATGATGGGATTGGGCCGTACGCCTCGACATTTCTGTAAAATTACTCTCATGGAATCATGCGTAATAATTGGCAAGAAGTCAGTGTATCTATGAGTCTTCCCGATCTGAATTATGATGACCTATCTGGTGAGGTCCATTATATATTTATGCTCCGGTTGAGGAGGTAGTTTCTAATTGAGAGCTTGAACCTATCGTAGAGAGGAGGATCGTATCAAGTATTTACACTTGTTTATTTCGTTTGTTTACTCTGCCCCATATCTGTTTACTTCTTATCATAACTATCTTATTAGACCACTAGTAAGTGTCTATGTTGACCCCCTCGTCACAACTTATCTGAGGTTAGGTTAGATACTTACTTGGTACACATTGATTTACGTACTCATGCTACACTTGCTTCACATTTTTGTGCAGGTACATATATGTCTGGTGGTCTTTTGGGCGCAGAGATGCGGATGTTGTGGGGTCTTACCATGAGCTGCATTTCATATTACGATCTGCAACCTGCAGAGTCTCCATCAGAGCTATTTATATTATCATGTCTAATTTGTATTCCAGACAAATGTTGTATTTTATTACATTTCCTAGTTGATGCTCATGCACTTGTGACACCGGGTTTTGGGGGTTCCTAAGGGTGGTTCATCATTGTAATTCGCGTAAATCTAATCATTTACCCTATAAGTTTTGTTTCATACTATTTAATTAAATGATAATTTTTATTTTAAAATACTAAAATGAGTAATTAGGTTAATCATTCACCGTTGACTTGCCTGATGACGGTGTTAGGCCCCATCACGACCCTTAGTGGATTTGGGTCGTGACAGCTTGGTATCAGAGTATTAGGTTCACTTGGGTCTCACGAGTCATGAGCAAGTCTAGTAGAGTCTTGCGGATCGGTACAGAGACGTCTGTACTTATCTTCGAGAGGCTACAATGCTGTTAGGAGCACTTCCCTTATTGATTCCTCATCGTGCGATTTGATTCCTTTGAGTCTTATGACTTATTTCCTTCATATTCATTCTTGTACGGTATTGAGCACTCGTGTCAATTAGGTATCGATGAGTTGCAGTGGTACTACAGACGTGGAGAAGGATATTTCTCCTTGCGCATTCGAGCAAGTTATTATCGTCTTCTTGCGGAAGGATGTTGTGTCATTTCAGCTCAGTAGTTGTATTTTCAATGGGATCGAGGCTATGCACAGATTTCTATGATGTTCACACATTATTATCGCATAGTGTTTGTGTAATAGTGGGGTGTTTATTTATGTGTCAAGGAAGTGAATTTGAAATGAGGTTTTCTCAGCGCATGATTTAGAGGTTCAACATTTATTTCCAACAAAGGAAAGGCAATTGGACTACGAATGTTCAGGTTTGGGTTGATGGACTAAGGAGACTTGGTATTTTTGAGAGTGGTGGAATTTTCATCTGTGATGTGGTGTCGTTGTCCTTGTTTGAATGCATTAAGTTCGCCGGTGTTGTGGTCTTCTTTAATTTTGCCTTCGGGGCAGGGCGTTGTGAAATGGTGCCTGAGAAGCGGTTGTCGGGGATGGCGGTGTGTAGCAGTTTTGGACATCGAATTGGTGTTTCTAATGTTAATGGCTCGGGAAAGATGATCTTCGAAGAGGCTTAGAGTTGGAAGCAATTTATTAGTTCAGGTGCTACAGAGATGGATTTTGATCTGATGCAACATTTGGGCAGCGAAGAATGAGGAAGGACATGTGGGAGGTTTCATGCGGTGGTTGAATTATTAGCAGGTCAAAGTATGAAGAGCGGAAGTAGAGAAATTGCTTAAAGGAGAGGGTTTAACCAAAGTGAGAGAGTGGTAGAGTAGCATATGGGTTATGTGGTAGGGTAACCATACACCTTGAGGAAGGTTTAGAGCAATTTGGGAATTCATGGTGGATAGTGACTAGGTCCATGGATTTTATTTGGATGCAACATGACTTCGAGTTTGGAATGTATTGTTGTACTTTCAGTTGATGTCAATGAGGAAGGAGGAATCTTGGTGGGTTCTAGGATTATGTAATTGTAGCTTCAAGCTAAGTGGGGGAGCCCCACCATCTATGATTAGATTGCGTGGTTGTCTACTTGTGCGGTTTCTGGTTATCGGTGTATTGATGGGTTATTACGACTAAGGAAAGAAAACATCCATGGTTATTCGAGCAAAGGATTTAAGGAATGTGTGCTATATTTGGCCTTATCGATTCATGCTCAGGTTTTGGGAAGACTCAAAGTTTATGCTTCGTGTAGATGTGATGTACAAGGAAAGTGATTCAGCCGGTTGCTTCTTGAGAGGGTGTTCATGTGCTAGCAGAGCCTTGGAGTTGATTATATTCGGGACTAAGTCAGAGTGGGTGACTCTCAACAACGGTCCTAGTGGATTAAAAATTTAAGTGCGGTGCCTAAGAATTTCCAGTCCGAGGCATGGTTAAGTATCGAGCTTTTGCAGAGGATTATGAGAGGGACTTGGAGTGTTCTATGTTATCATCGGTCTTCGGTGCAGCATTAGAACAATGGGAGAAAAGAACATCAGATTCGTAGAGAGATTATTGGAAGGTGTGTACTAGTTGGAGATTTTATTGTGCGCGTAAGGAGAATATGAGATGATTCATGAGTAATAAGACGATATGGTCTCGTGATACGGGTCACTCGGGACGAATGTGGATTTGGTTCATTACGTTTGAATGGAGCTATTATTATTTCTAAGGCATGTCAAGAATAAATTGGAAGAAGTTCGGTTGAATTAGTATGATCGTGGTAGCGATCAGTTTCTTTAGCGTGAAGTTATACATGTAGTTTGTGGTTATACACTTGGGCTTGAGTGCCACCACAACTTGTTTGATTTAGGAGGTATTTGATTCTAATGGATTTATTGTGTTAATGGATTCCAGAAGAGTTATAGCGGTCTAGATCATGACTCGAGGTTTGTATTTTCTGCGGTTTAAGAATTCAGTTGCGTGTTGTGTTGGTTCTTCTGAAATAAGTGGAGTGAAAAGCTTTTTAGCCAAGGAAGTGTTTACTTTACTAGTAGTTCAGGAGTTATGATGAGTTCTGGTAATCTCGTATAGTGGCATGATAGGTGCAGTGAGCAGCATGTGGACTGGAAGCTGAAGGTCACAATTGCAGTTCGGTGTTGATAGAATGTTCAAGCTCGAATGAGCAAGAGTGAATTTAGATGTTCAGAGTAAGATGACATTTTCTTTAGTGTCACCTGAGAATGGTGTTCTATGGAAGAGGCTTTGTGTATTGACTTGCGGATTTTTGATTCATTTTACAGAATTTGAACGGTTGGTGGTATGGATGTGCGGACCTTACTACCTGAGCGGAAGGTCGTGGGAGCGTACCCTATGGGGGATTTATATAAGTGTCATGTTGGTCACGTGATTGTTACAGATTGAAACCAAGTATGGAGGTTATGGTAATATCGCAAATATGAGAGTTGATGCCTGTGAGGTGTTCTATTCCTTGGGTGTGGATCGTGTGAGTTTGTTCCGAATTTGACGGTTGTTCTTATGTGTCATGAATAGGTCATTATGGGTCCTTGAAAGGTCATTTGCCCAACATGGTATGATCAGAATCGGCTTGAGGTCCGTTGATGGGTCTAAATATGGATGTGTGCTCTACACCAGGCTGGGTGGGTTCATTCATCATAACATTTCTTATGGAGGAGTCTTCAGATATTGGATGTTATTTTCGTTGTCAGCTATTCCTGTAACCCTCTACTATGCCATTTGGGTTGTGAGACGGCTTGATTATTCGCACGTGTGATGTGGTCCTGTGTAGCTTATGGTGTTATATGAGCAGGATAGATCTCGAGATACCGGTCATTCATCGCACCTTAGTTGTTCTTGGGTTTTATAGCGTAGGGCGCTATCCGTCTCCCCAGGGTTGTACTTTTGCACTTGGTGTGCTCGTGGTCGATATTCAGGTATTTCGTAGGTATGCGCATTTTGGCTCGATGGGTACTTCCTCATTTATTGTCATGTGTGGATCGGGTGGAACGCTGCCACGGGTATTATGTTTGGATAGGGTTGCACGCCGCAATGGTATTATATTTGGATAGGGTTGCACGCCGCAACGGTATCATGTATGGATCGGGTTGCACGCCGCAACAGTGAGATGTTGAGTACAGTTCCATATATCTATTCTTGTGTATTTTGTTTTCCATTCTATGAGAAGGGTCCATAGCATCTATTCGACCGTCTATTTCGTTGTGCTCGCTGGGAAGTTCCTTTCCATAATTTATTTTTCCTTATGTATCGCATTCGAGTTGGTAGCTTGTCGGTGCATTGTTGGTGTCATATGAGATTTTGGGTAGTGTTCGAGACGACTTATTGCCTGAGTAGCTTGTACTGGGTGAGACGAGGTTATTGGACCTGAGATCAATGCAATCAAATTTATATAAGGTACATTAAAGAGAAGATATCGTTGTTCAGTTCAAAATGAGGTAATGGCTCTTGTCAGGAGGAGAGACCCCATAATTTATGGTTTGGGCAGGTGGCTA
This sequence comes from Nicotiana otophora, assembly GCA_000715115.1. Classification (NCBI taxonomy): domain Eukaryota; kingdom Viridiplantae; phylum Streptophyta; class Magnoliopsida; order Solanales; family Solanaceae; genus Nicotiana; species Nicotiana otophora. Next base: position 7,164 of record AWOL01S0019179.1, on the reverse strand, counting down.
TGAGTTCCTACGCATCTCTTTCATTGTTGCAGTATTGTTAGGGTTGAGACCGTGTTTATGTGTTATGAGTTATACCACGGGCATCGGGTCGGTGAATTTGCAGTTGTTGTGCTTGGAGAGGGGTTACCATGGGCAAAAAAGTTATGCAGTGCATTGTGTGGTATCAACATGGGTGCTTGATCATGTGCTGGTTCAGCATGTGAAGATTGATATGGTGCTCGTATGTTAAAATCGGGTATCAGGGAGGATTTCGGATGTTGGAATTTAGTTCTAAAGCTTGTTAGCTAAGGTAGCAGGAAGGATTTTCAGTCTGGCTCAAGCAAAGGTGCTCACATGGGTTGTGGTGGCACGGGTAGGTGCACGAGGTGTTAAACAGTGATTTTGGACAACTCCGGAGCAGTTCTTAGCACGTTTGAAGACGAACGTATGTTTAATTGGGAGAGAATGTAACGACCCGACCGATCGTTTTGAGCTCTAGTGCGTCATTCAGCGGTTTGAGTTCTCTAGTAGCTTCACTTCAGGTATTATGACTTGCACGTGTGGTCGGAATTGAATTTTGGGAAGTTCAGAGTTGATTCGGAAGGCAAATTCTCATTTCGGAAGCTTAAGTTGGAAGGTTTGGCTTTTGAGTAAACGACCTCGAAATCAGGATTTGAAAGTTCCAGCAGATTTGTATGATGATTTTGGACTTGGGCGTATGTACGGATCGGGTTTTAGATGACCAAGGAGCGTTTTAGCGATTATTGTGGAAAGTTGGCATTTTGGAAGGGTTTCATAAATTTGGGTTGAAGTGTATTTTAATGTTATCAATCTATGTTTGGGATTCCGAGCCTGGGAATAGCTCAGTATGGTGTATCTGGTTTTAGGGGCGCGTCTGGATGTTGATTTGGAGGTCCGTAGGTCATTTCGGCGTCAATTGGCGAAAGTTGGAAATTTGGATTATTTTGAGAAGTTTGATCGGGAGTGGACCTTTTTCTATCGGGGTCCGATTCCGATTATGGAAGTGGGAGCGGGTCCGTAATGTCGATTATGACTTGTGTGCAAAATTTGAGGTCAATCAGACTTGATTCGATACGTTTCGGCACAAGATATATAATTTGGAAATTTATAAGTTTGATTCGAGAAGCTATTCATGATATTTATGTTGTTTGACATAATTTAAGGCTTCGACTAAGTTCGTATTGTATTTTGGGATGTGTTGGTATATTTGGTTAAGGTCCCGAGGGCCTCGGGTGGATTCCGGGTGGTCAACGGATCGAGTTTGGACTTGGAAGAAAGGCTGAAGCAGGTGTCTTCTGGTGTAACTGTACCTCCGAGGTTTTGGCCGTAGGTACGGAGCCGCAGAAGCGGCCAAGAGGGACGCAAATGTGTATTCCGTTGGGCAATGTTGAGACCGTAGTCGCCGCAGAAGCAGGACCGCACCTGCGGAGGTAGCAGCGCAGAAGCGTGGGCACAAATGTGCATGAGGGCCGCAGAAGTGGCCAACGACCTTGGCTTGGTTTCTCGCAGGTGCGAGACTTGGAGCCGCTTCATGCACAGAAGCGGCCAATGACCTTGGCTTGGTTTCTCACAGGTGCGAGACTTGGAGCCGCAAAAGCGGTTGTCGCAGAAGCGACCTTCTCATCGCAAAAGTGAAATTTGTGCTGGGCAGAAAGGCTTCTTTAAAACGGGGTTTGGCCCATTTTCATCTCATTTCCTCCATGAGAGCCGATTTGGGAGCACTTTTGGAGTGCCATCTTCATCAACTATAATGGGGTAAGTAATTTATTCACATTAAGAGTTAAATACATGGTTTTATGTGGATTCAAGCACGAAAATTGGTAGAAAATGTGAGATTTTGAAAGAAACCTAAAAATTAGTATTTTTGGATTTTTAGCACGAAATTGGACATGGAATTTGGAATAAATCATATATTTGAGTTCGTGGTGTTATGAATAAAGTTTATCTTCGAAGATTTTCAGAATCCGGTCATGTGGGCCCGAGGGTTAATTTTTATCGACTTTTCGAGCGGAGTTGGGAATTAAAATGATTAATTATGGGTATGAGAATATATTTTGATTGGTTTACACAATCGTTTGAATAGTTTTGGATCGACGGGAATCGGTATGCAGTGTTTTAGAGGCTTCAGAGCCTGTTATGGAATTTCGGAGCAAGGTAAGTCTCATGTCTAACTATGTGAGAGGGAAACTACCCCTAGGAGATGTAATTGTTATGTGTTACTTATTGCGGGGGCTACGTACGCATAAGGTAACGGGAGTCCGTACGTAGCTAAATTCATGCTATTGTACGAGTAGACTTAGGTTCACACCATGCTATAATTGTACTATAAGGTTGTTTTGCTCATTTAATTCCTTTATTTCGCATTACGACTTGAGACCGGACTTGCGTAGAGTGATAGACTTACTTTTGTAGAGATTTGACGGGCTTCATGACTAGCCGTGGAATAATTGAACTCCTTATACGAATTTCTTCCACGCTATGTGTTTTTAATGAAAGGTTTTCCTTAAAAATTTATAACTCATACGTCTATTTGTGAGTGGGGTCAATGATCCATTAAAGCTTCTCTTTCTAATGGATCGGGCCGTTTGCCTCGGCAGGATTATGTACCACACTCTCATGGGAGCGGACCATTTGCCTCGACAGAATAATAGATGCATCTATGGTTCGTGCCGTTCGACCCTCGACAGCGCACATATTATGATGGGATCGGGCCGTACGCCTCGGCATTTCTGTAAAAATACTCTCATGGAATCGTGCATAATAATTGACAAGAAGTCAGTGTATCTATGAGTCTTCCCGATCTGAATTATGATGACCTATCTGGTGAGGTCCATTCTATATTTATGCTCTGGTTGAGGAGGTGATTTATAATTGTGACTTGAACCTATCGTAGAGAGGAGTATCACATATTTACACTTTTTTATTTTGTTTGTTTACTCTTCCCTATATCTATTTACTTCTTATCATAACTGTCTTATTGGACCATTAGTAAGTATCGATGTCGACCCCCTCGTCACTACTTCTCTGGGGTTAGGCCAGAGTACACGTCGATTTACGTACTCATGTTACACTTGCTGCACAGTTTTGTGCAGGTACATATATGTCTGGTGGTCTTTTGGGCACAGAGACGCAGATGTTGCGGGGACTTACCATGAGCTGCATTTCATATTACGATCCGCAGCATGCACAGTCTCCATCAGAACTATTTATATTATCCTTTCTAATTTGTGTTCCAGACAGATGTTGTATTTTATTACATTTCCTAGTTGATACTTATGAATTTGTGACACCGGGTTTTGGGGGTTCTTAAGGGTGGTTCATTAGTGTAATTCGCGTAAATCTCATCATTTACCTTGTAAGTTCTATTTCATACTATTTAATTAAATGAGATTTTTTATTTCAAAATAATAAAATGAGTAATTAGGTTAACTATTCACCATTGGCTTGCCTGATGACGGTGTTAGGCACCATCGCGACCCTTAGTGGATTTGGGTCGTGACACCCTCGACCTTCAAACTTTTTTAAACCTCCGGCACTCTTCCACAACCAAAGAACCCATCAAACCTTTTGCTTCATGGGTGCTTTTGCGGTGTCTAATATTCATTTCCTCAAATTTCCTATACAACTATACATACTTTGCATTGAGGTTAATGGGTGCTCAAGCACCCAAATTTAATGTGTAGATCCGCCCTGCTCTATTGTATGTATTTAAATTTTACAATTCTTGTAGATTCTAGTGTCAAGTGAAGACTGACATTGTTTTATATAAATAGAATTAATTTTATTTATGAGGCCCTCAGGGAGAATAAACGGCCAGTTATCCATATTTAACTATTTATTATCCAGACTCAAAACGTTTTCCTTACATATATGGAAAATAACTATTTATTTTACCAGTTATATGGAAAAAATATTTTATTTTAAAATTTTAATTCGCAGAAGTTATATTTATAATTGCGGCGGTTTATAACATTCGATATTTAATTGACACTTTAGCAAATCGTTTCCTTAAACTATCGCAAATTGATTGCACACACGAGAATAAATGTATTTAAAGACAAAAAGTATCTTGTAAGATTCTTACATAACACTTTCTGTATCATTATTCATTGCATTACAATCTCCACATTATTATTAATACTAGTTTTAGTGTGTATACATACGTATATCAGTAAAACATTTGTTTACCCTTAAAATTGGATAACAATTAAACTTATAATGTGGTTTTAAGGACACATGATTTCACCTAATACCAATTGAGAAATATGAAGATTAATAACATAAATGAACTATAAAGTAAAGTAAACCAGTGTTGAAACAAAATTCAACCCTCGAGCTAGGGTACCGTCGAACTGATTGATACCAAAACCGTTAAATATGCCTCCTTTTCAAAGCTGTTATACCAAAACTGATTGATACCAAAACAGTTCCCCAAGTCATTAATGAGTGTCAGTTGGTGGTAGGCCACTAGTGCTTTTGAACCGTCGTCGTGAATCCTCTTTTTACCTTCAACATTTTCTAATCTCCAAAGCTTTTTACATCTTCTAAGTTCGTCATCTGCAAATCTATGATTTTTACTGCTAACCTCTTCTTAGAACACCAAATATTATCATCCCCATCTATTTTTAACTTCAAATTAAAACGTCTAAAACTGTTCCTCAAAAGGAAAACGCTTCTTCATCGCGGCCGGCATGCGACAAAACACCTATGGAGTCGCGCCCTGAGGAGTGTGTTCCGGGGAGCCAATGTCGAGGTATATATGCTTGATAACTGAGAGCTTCCTTAAGCAGGTGAAGAAAGACTGCAACTGGAAAGGCAAAGAGGTGGTGATACCGGCCCCCGGGAAGACATCACTACCCACGTGGAAGGGTTTCTGAGTGTTTATACTTACCCTTTCACACTGGAGCCCCTCGATCCCATTATCGTTGATTTCTGCCGCAAGTATCAAATAACCCTAGGTCAAATCCATTCCTCCTTTTGGCGGATTGTTATTCTGCTCCAAGTTTTTGTGAGCAAAGTTGAGGGGATGCCTTTCACCCTCGACCACCTCATCAGGTTGTACATCCGCCGCCTCTATCGAGTCGGGTTAATAAAACTTCAGCGTCGGACTACTAAGGTGCTATTCTCGAGCATAGATGATGACAAGGACCAAGGCTGGATGGACCGGTTTGTTCGAATGAGGACTTCTGACCTAATCCCGGCCGAGAAGATGCCATTTTTCGAGAAATGGAATATGAAGCGTAAGTACAATCCCACTGTTAGCTCCTATTTATTGTTTCGCTCCTTTGCTTCTTCTCATCGATATCCTTTTCCATGATGTAGCGGTCGCTTGGATGCGCGGTGCAATTCCTAACCTCGAGAGTTGGGCTCGGGACCTGACCTCGACCTCTACGTACGTCAAGCGCTCATGGAGCGATTTATTAAAGGGATGATGGGAGGCCAAGACTCATGGTAAGCCCACTTTTTTTGTATTTCATGATTCAATTAAGATGCCCTTCTTCTACTTATTCAATTTTCTCGTGTACAGGCTTGGGCAATGATGCGGTCATGAGGCCTCTATCTGGTGAGGAGGAGACTTCGATCCTGGCACCAATATCGGCGAAGGACAAAAAGAGGAAAAAAACCTCAACCTCCGAGGATCCAGAACCTAAGAAGAAGGCGGCGCGTAAGCTAAAAACGAACATCATCCTTCTGACCGAAGACTATGTTCGGCGTCTAATGGAGGAAGAGGAAGAATATGACTCCGAGCTGGTGGCCCGAGTGATAATGAGCACTGAGGCCCCAAAGGCCACTGAATCGGTGAAGGATGCAGAGGCTCCATCTCGATATGAGGGGGTCTCGGGAAGGGACTTGGGCGAAGTCTTCGCGTTATCGAGGATTGAAGATGCCTCCCACCATAATGAGCCAACGGTGGGTACGGCTGGTCTCGAGGCCCCTCGAGATGGAGAGAACGCCCCAAGTGATCCACTTGGGGAAATAGAAATTAGAGGCTCCCCGTTGCTTCCCTCGTTTTCTGAGGAGATGATTCAAAAGGCTCGGGCCTTGAAGACCCCCTCCATCGAAGTAGCCCACGGAAGGGAGTACCCCTTCCGTGATTACTTTACTGGGGTCGAAGATGCTACCGGCCTGAGTGACTTGGAGGTCTCGAGGAAGGACGCGGGCGAGGCATCGAGCCTTTTCAATGAAGTATAGCAAGCTCTGAATAGGGTAAGCCTTAACTCCCTTTTCATTTTTATCTTCCTGTCTAACTTTTCTTCTTCTTTCTGCGTAGTCCTCAGTGCTTCATCAGGAAGCATTTTCTCCGTCTCTAGCTGAGCTAAGTCAATATGAGGCTGACATTCAAAGGGTTACCGAGGAGAAGAATGCCCTCAACCTTTACGGTGGGCAAAAATAAGAAAAGATCAAGGACCTCCGAGCCGAGTTGGCCACGGCTCACAAAGATCAGACCGACCTGATCGAGCAGGTAATGAAAATCTTAAAAGCTCATGGGCTCGATTCAGGAACAGTGGATAACATTTCAATCTCATAACTGCAACAGAAGGTCGAGAGGATCGAGCAATTCTGCGAGGAGGTCGACATGATGAAGGCGGAGACCTTGGGGTAGAAAGAAAGTATGGACCGCTTTGCTGCTGAAAACGATGCTGCTCGAGCCTAATTGTCGTCGGTCGAAAGTCAGCTTCGAGGCATAAAGGAGAAAAGCTCAGCTCAGGCAAAGAAAATAGAGGATCTCGAGGCTCGGTTGGCTTCCAAACTTGTAAAGGCCAAATATGAAGCTGAAAGGCAAAGGCCGAGGCAAAGGTGATCGTGGCCGTCTACCAGGCTGATCCTGAAGCTTCTCAAGTCCAAGAGAGGGACGCAGTCGAGACCACTCAAACTCGAGCACATTAGATTGCTGAACTCGCCAAATGCTAATCTCGGAGGGAAACCCTCGAGGAGATCCACGCTCAAGGTTTCGATTTTACCGACAAGATAATAAAGGCTAGAGAGCATGAAGTCGATGCTGGAGTACTGGCCTCTTCCGATGATGATGATGATGATGGCAGCAAGAACGGATCCGAGAATAGGGAGGAGCTCGATGCAAAAGAAGCTGCCCCTGAGGAAAATTAGGAATCTTGGGCTTTTTCGTTTTTGTGTGGGACCCTGATCGGTCCTTGTAAATATCTT
>AWOL01S0019177.1:47394-59079 GCA_000715115.1 Nicotiana otophora | reverse complement strand
ATTTTTGAGCTTACATCAATTGACTTATGATGACTCGTACGTACGACAACATGGGTTGTAACAGGTATTGTACTGGTTGTGACTAGATTCGGAGCATTTGGAATCCCAATCGAGGGGAAAGAGCACCGCGGCGTAGAGATTTGCTCGGTTTGAGGTAACTAATGGTTCTAAATCTAGTCCTGAGGGTATGAAACCCCGGATATTTGTGTCATGTAACTATTTGGAGGTGACGCACATGCTAGGTGACGGGCATGTGGGGATGCACCATTGGAGATTGTGACTTGGTCCGTCCCGTAGTAACTGTAAAGTTGAATATACTGTCGTAGCTATATGCTTCTTATGTGTTTTTAGAAAGATTTACAGTAAATCATGCTAGATGCCATGTCTAGGCCTTATGCCAGTATTGTTGGGACCCTTCGAGGTCTTTTGTTGCTGTCTTGTCACTGTTGTTTGGTTGATAATATGTACTCAGTCATGTTCATGCATTTTTATATCATAGCTCAGTCTCTGTTACTTTATTTGATGCATCATATCAATGTTGTTTGGGCTGATTACTTGTTTTCTGAGAGCGCGGGAGACTGGAGAGATTATGACTGAGTGAGGCCGAGGGCCTAATTGTGAGGTCATTTATGGGATCGGGCTGCATGCCGCAGCATGTTTCATTGATTGTGCCATGATGGGCATTGATATAGTGCTTGGGCTGAAGGAGCCCCTCCAGAGTTTGTACACACCCCAAGTGAGCGCAGGTACCTACTGAGTGCGAGTGCCGAGTGCTGAGTGATTGGGAGGCATGAGTGATTTTGAGGTTGGAGTGACTGGGAGGATTAAGTGATGTTTTTCCCGAGGGGAGGTATATGATTTCATCCTTTGTCCTCATAGCTGCTTTGGGTCCTTGTTTGAGAACTGTTGAAAGATATGTTTATTGGTTTTACCTGAACTAGATTTAAACAAGCTGATTTGACTTAAACACTGGTTTTTAAAGCATGCTGTACTTTATGGAATTTTTGTGATATGAACTATACTTGCATCTAGCTCGTCATTACTTATCAGCCTTTATTTACTGTTGTTACTTACTGAGTTGGTGTACTCACGTTACTCCCTGCACCTTGTGTGCAGATCTAGGCATTTCTGGCCACGATAGCGGTTGTTGATATATTCAGTAGCGGATCATCAGAGATAGCAAGGTAGCTACCTGGCGATCGCAGCCCTGTTTTTCTTCTTCCTTATCTTCCCCTTAGTTGTAATGTTTTTTCCCAAACTATGCTAGTCTTGATGTTATCAGACAGTTTGTAGTAGTTGCTCGTGACTTAGTGACACCCCGATGTCGGGCTATCTTTTCCGTATTCTATTTTTATTTTGGTTTGAACTCTTTAATGAAGATTATAGCAAAGTAAAGCTTTGACTTATCTTTTAAATAAAATATCGACATGTTTTGGAAATGTGTCGGCTTGCCTAGTATCACGATAGGCACCATCACGATGGGTTAGGTTTGGGTCGTGACATGTCTTCTACGCGAATGCGAGTATTGGCTCGCAAACGCGAAGGCCAGGGGGAAGCAGCCTTCACGAATATGTGGGAGGACTGGTGAATGCGAAGGCCGCTTGGGCTGATGCACATCGCGAACGCGATAGGCCCTTCACGAACGCGAAGAAGGCCTGACACCAGTGATTAAATCTGACCAAAAACGGGATTTTGCCCATTTTGCACGAACTCCGCATTAGAGCTCGGTCTAGGGGCGATTTCAAAGGAGTTTTCCAGGATTTCGAACTGGGTAAGTGTTCTTTATAACATAGTGATTATATTTCAAAAATGCATGTCTATATTCATCATTTATTTCAGATTCAGATGGAAGGAAATTGGAATTTTTGTAAAACTTTCCAAAACTGAAAATTATTATTTTAAGGTCAATCCGATATCGGAATTCAATAATATTTGTATGGTTGAACTCGTATCGGAATGAGTGTACGTATTTCGTGATTTTTTCCAGGATTCAAGATGTGGGTCCCACTGTCGATATTTAAAATGAATTTTGGATTTTAATCAGAAAAATTAGTAAATTCATATGGAATTAATTCCTACGATTCGTGTTGAGTATATTTAATTGTTTATGACTAGATTTGAACTATTCAGACACCAATTCGTGAGGCAAAGGTTTATTGAAATCTTTAGTTGGTTGCAAATCGAGGTAAGTGTCGTGGTTTACCTTGACTTGAGGGAGTATGACTTATTTGTCTATTTGCTATGTGATTTAATGTGTGAGTGCAACGTATATGTGAGGTGACGAGTACTTATGTATTATGGTTGAGTCAAAGCATGCGGGTGTAATTTGTTTATTGTGAATAATTATCTATTTAATTAAGATATTCCTGCTTAAGTTATAATTGTTTATTTGATCATTTTTCATGAGATTATTGTTAGTTTAATCATTGCTGAATATTCTGGAGGGTGATGTCGGTATTCTGGTATTGAATTGATTGATAAGTATATATCCTCGCATTTAAATACTCTTCCGAATTTATATTATTATTTTCATGGGAAGGAAGAGTGTAAACGAACGAAGGATGATGTCGTGCCATTTATATTATTTATATCATCCTTGCCATGGTGAGAAAGAGTGTAAAAGCACGAAGGGTGATGCCGTGCCATTTTCAAAGAGAGTTAAAGCATGAAGGGTGATGTCGTGACAGAAGAGAGTTAAAGCACGAAGGGTGATGTCGTGCCAATTATTATTATTTATTTATCAATTTATGGAAAGAATGAGAGAAAAATCATAAAGGGTAGTGCCGTGCCATTTTCATATTATCAGCTATTCATTTTATTGTTGATGAATTAATTGGCTGGTACGTGACACTTCTCGTGCAGAAATTATTATATTATTCCCTTTCGCATGTTCCCTCCCAAACTTAGCTTGTTATTTATTATGTTATTGTTGCTTCGTATTTGTATATACCTGTACAGGTTGTTTACGTACGTGTCATGTCATAGCCTCGTCACTACTTTATCGAGGTTAGGCTCGACACTTACGGAGTACATGGGGTCGGTTGTACTCATACTACACTCTGCACTTCTTGTGCAGATTTTGGAGTTGGACCCAGGGCGTACCATAGACTTGCTCCAATTCAGCTACCCATAGGAGACTTGAGGTATAACTGCACATCGTCCGCAGTTCTGAAGTCCCTATCTATCTTATCTTAGTTGTGTATTATCTTTCAAACAGCTTGAATTTTAATTAGACCTTTATTTGTATCATTCTTGTAGCTCATGCACTTAAGACACCAAATTCAGAGATGTATTTTGATGATTCGGTAGTTATGGTCTTCCTTACATTATTCCAGTAATTGACTTCTGTAAAATTTAATTTATTTAAAAATGGTTAAAATTATTCTAACGTTGGTTTGCCTATCAAGTGAAATACTAGGCGCCATCACGGTCTCGAAGGTGGAAATTTCGGGTTGTGACACATATTTTCTCTTTATTTTTATCCTTGTATTTATTGAGCTTTGCTTTTAATACTGCTCCCCTTCCTTCAAAACTTCCATCTATCTCTGTAATTAAATAGTCTGTTTCTAAGGGCATGTTCAAATCAGGAATGTTTTTTTTATTGTTTCTTTTATTCTCTAGACTAATTTTATATCTTCTGTATTGAAATGTTTTTGTCCTGTAGAACCTGTCTTAGCATATAAAAGTCTTGCTATTTTGCCTAGAGTTTTTATGAAACTTCTTGCGTAATTTACTATTCCAAGATATTTTTGTAATTATTTAGTATTATCTAATTTGTCTGGCAATTCTAAAGCTTTTTTTTAGCTATATGGGGTTGTAATTTATTCTTTCCATCTCCTAAAACTACTCCTAAGAAATTTATGTAACTTTTACATAATTCCATCTTCTTTTTACTAATTATTATTCCAATATCTACAAATAATCGAAAAATTATTTGTAGATGTCTGTCACGACCCGAAATTTCCCACCGACGGGATGGTGCCTAACATTTTACTTGCCAGACAAGCCAACGTTAGAGAATCACTAAACCATTTTCTTATTTTGATTCAGTAAATATCAATAATTAACTCAAATGAAATATAATAAGTGCGGAATATCATAAAATGATATTAATTACTACCACCCGGATCTGGAGTCATAATTCACGAACATTCTAGAATTTACTACAAGTAATAGTCTGAAAGAAATAAAACTGTCTGAATGAAAGAAAACAGTAGGACATAAAAGATAGACGGGGACTTAAAGGTCTGTGAACGCCGACAGATCTACCTTGAGTCTCCGGACAGCAGACCAATAGTAAATCTCGATCAACCTGAGCCGGTATCAAAATCTGCACAGAAAGTGCAGAGTGCAGCATCAGTACTACCGACCCCAAGTGTCGAGCCTAACCTCGACGAAGTAGTGACGATACTAAGGCAAGGCACCTACAATCAACCTGTACAATTTAATAGTGTATACGCAAATAACAGAAATGAAGAACTAAGCAGGAAATCTCGGGAGGGGAAACATACTGAGGGGAATACAAGATAAAAAACTACAACAGAATGATTACCGGAGTAGTCAATATACCATGAATCAACAGGAATAGTGAATACAGTAAAGAAAAATGTACGGCATCACCCTTCGTGCTTTTACTCTCAATCTCACCGTAAATTAATATAAATGGCACGGCATCACCCTTCGTGCTTTTACTCTCATATCATGGCACGGCATCACCCTTTGTGCATTAACACTCACAATATGGTACGACATCACCCTTCGTGTGCATTACCACTCACAATATGGCACGGCATCACCCTTCGTGCCTTAATACTCACAATATGGCACGGCATCACCCTTCATGCATTAACACTCTCCCTTACCATAATGCAATGCATAAGTAACAACAGTGAGATAGAATAACAAGTACAAACCTTACTTCAATATTTGATTCCATAATGTCAATCTCAACTTTGACTTAAAAACTCAATTATTACCAGAAAATTTCCGTAAACATGATAAGAACGATAATTTGAACAACACTAGTATAACACGTAGCAATTTGGCATAGGAATCAGACAATATAAGAAAAATAGAGAAACATGTAAAACAGGTAAATTGGCAGCGCATAGGTACTCGACACCTCACATGTACGCCGCTCACATGAATTTCACTTAGCAAATAATCTAAGGTTCCTAATTCCCTCAAGTCAGGGTTAGACACAATACTTACCTCGCTCCGAAGGCCACTTAATTCTCAATCACAGCTTTTTCTTTGGGATTCACCTCCAACCCACTCGTATCTATTCAAAAATGACTCAATAATATCAAATATTGCTAAAGGAATCAATTATATTGCATAAATTAGATTTTCCAAATTTTCCTCCAAAAAGTCGAAAAATCGACCCCGGGCCCGCTTGGTCAAAACCCGAGGTTCGGACCAAAATCCTTTTACCCATTCACCCCGAGCCCGAATATGTAATTAGTTTTGGAATCCGACCTCAAATTCATGTCTAAATCCCCAAATTTCCAAAATCCCTATTTTCTATCCTAACCCTTAATTCTACCATGAAAACTCTAGATATTAGGTTGAAAATTCAAGAACTGTAATGGGTAATTGAAAGAAAATGGTTTAGAATGACTTACCAACAATTTAGGGAAGGAATGACTCTTGAAACGTCTCCCCTCACCGTTTGGTTTTTGAGAAAAAATGAGTTTTTTGGCAAAAATCCCTGTTTTGGATTCTGTTAAGTATTGGGCGACAGTGTTCATCGCGTTCGCGAGAGCACTGTCGCGTTCGGGAAGTGTATGGGCTGCCAAAACTTCGCGTTCGTGAGGCAGTGCTCGCATTCGCATAGGCTACCCTTCCCTGGCCTTCGCGTTTGCGAGACATTGCTCGAGTTCGCGATGAAGAAAAGGCTGACTCCCCCTCCCCAGTGCCTAACACTACACGTTTGCGATGGGCTTGCCGCGTTCGTGAAGGGTAACGCCCTCATCGCTTCGCGTTCGCGACCAAGCCTTCGTGTTCGCGAAGAAGAAATCCTCAGCTGCCCAGTTTGCTCTTCGCGTTCACGAGAGGACCTTCGCGAACACGAAGAAGGACATGCCAGAACACGGATTTTGCAGAAAAACCAGATTTCCAAAGTCCAAAACATCCCGTGGCCTATCCGAAACTCACCCGAGCCCTCGGGGCTCCAAACCAAACATGCACACAAGTCTAAAAACATCATACGAACTTGCTCGCGTGATCAAATCGCCAAAATAACACCTAGAACGCTAAATTTAGCACTAATTCAAATGAAATTTTCAGGAACACTTTAAAACTTCTAATTTCTCAACTGGACATCTGAATCACGTCAAATCAACTCCATTTCTCACCCAAATTTACAGACATGTCTTAAATATCATAATGAACCTGTACCGGGCTCCGGAACCAAAATACAGACCCGATACTAACAATGCCAAATATCATTCAATTCTTAAAAACAAATAATTTCCAAACTTTTAATTTTCATCAAAAATTAATAACTCAAGCTATGGACCTACAAATTCGATTTTGGGCATACGCCCAGGTCCCATTAATCAATACGGACCTACCGGGACCGTCAAAGCATGGATCTGGTCCCGTTTACTAAAACTGTTGACCGAAGTCAACTAAAATCAACCTTTTAAGGACAAATTCTTATTTTCATCAGTTTTCAACATAAAAGCTTTTCGAAAGCCTGCCCGGACTGCACACGCAAATCGAGGAGGGTAAATGAGATTTTTAAGGCTTAAGAGTGCAGATTCGAATTTTTAAACATAAGATGACCTTTTGGGTCATCACATTCTCCACCTCTAAAATAACCGTTCGTCCTCGAACGAACATAGAAAAATACCTGGGCTGGTGAAAAGGTGGGGATATCTACTTCGTATATCGGACTTGGACTCCCAAGTAGCTGCCTTAATAGGCTGACCGCTCCACTGCACTAGGACTGAAGGGTAACTCTTTGATCTCAACTGGCGGACTTGCCGGGCAAGAATTGACACCGTCTCCTCCTCGTAAGTCAAATCCTTGTCCAATTGGACATAGCTGAAATCTAATACATGGGAAGGATCACCGTGATACTTTCGAAGCATGGACACATGGAATACCATATGAACAGCTGCTAAACTGGGTGGCAACGCAAGCCTGTAAGCCACATCTCCCACTCTCTCCAGAATCTCAAAAGGTCCGATATACCTAGGGCTCAACTTGCCCTTCTTTCTGAACCACATTACACCCTTCATGGGTGATACCTAAAGTAACACTCTCTCCCCAACCATGAATGCAACATCACGAACTCTACGGTCAGCATAACTCTTCTGCCTGGACTGAGCTGTGTGAAGTCGATCCTGAATAATCTTGACCTTATCCAAGGCCTCATGAACTAAATCTGTACCCAATAACCGAGCCTCCCCCGTCTCGAACCACCCAATTGGCGACCTACACCGTCTACCATATAATGCCTCATAGGGAGCCATTTGAATGCTCGACTAGTAGCTGTTATTATAGGCAAACTCTGCTAATGGCAAAAGCTGATCCCAAGAAGCTCCAAAGTCAATAACACAGGCGCGAAGCATATCCTCCAAGATCTGAATAGTGCGCTCGGACTGCTCGTCCGTCTGAGGATGAAATGTTGTGCTCAATTCAACCCGCGTACCCAAATCATGCTGAACTACCCTCCAAAAGTGTGAGGTAAACTGCGTACCTCAATCAGAAATGATAGACACGGGCACACCGTGAAGACGGACGATCTCACAAATATAAATCTCTGCTAACCGCTCCGAGGAATAGGTAACTACCACATGAATGAACTACGCTGACTTAGTCAGCCTGTCCATAATGACCCATACTGTATCACTTCCTCTGAGTCCATGGGAGTCCAACAACAAAGTCTATAGTGATACGCTCCCACTTCAACTCAGGAATATCTAACCCCCGAAGTAAACCACCAGGTCTCTGATGCTCACATTTTACCTGCTGTCAATTTAGGCACCGGGCTACGTAGGCAACTATGTCCTTCTTAATTCGCCTCCACCAATAATGGTGCCTCAAGTCCTGATACATCTTGGCGGCGCCCAGATTAATAGAATACCGGGAACTGTGGGACTCCTCAAGGATCAACTCACGAAGTCCATCCACATTAGGCACACAAATACGACCCTGCATCCTCAAACCTCCGTCATCTCCAACAGTAACCTTCTTGGCACCACCGTGCCGCGCTGTGTCTCTAAGGATAAGTAAACTCCGCTAACGGCAAAAACTGATCCCAAGAACCTCCAAAGTCAATAACACAGGCGCGAAGCATATCCTCCAAGATTTGAATAGTGTGCTCGGACTACTCGTCCGTCTGAGGAAGAAATGTTGTGCTCAACTCAACCCGCGTATCCAACTCACGCTGAACTACCCTTAACAAGTGCGAGGTAAACTGTGTACCTCGATCAGAAATGATAGACACGGGCACACCATGAAGACGGACGATCTCACGAATATAAATCTCTGCTAACCGCTCCGAGGAATAGGTAACTGCCATAGGAATGAAATACGCTGACTTAGTCAGCCTGTCCACAATGACCCAAACTGCATCGAACTTCCTATCAGTCCGTGGGAGTCCAACAACAAAGTCCATAGTGATATGCTCCCACTTCAACTCCGGAATATCTAACCTCTGAAGTAAACCACCAGGTCTTTGATGCTCACTCTTTACCTGCTGGCAATTTAGGCACCGGGCTACATAGGCAACTATGTCCTTATTCATTCGTCTCCACCAATAATGCTGCTTCAAGTCCTGATACATCTTGGCGGCGCCCGGATGAATAGAATACCGGGAATTGTGGGACTCCTCAAGGATCAACTCACGAATTCCACCCACATTAGGCACACAAATACCACCCTGCATCCTCAAAACTCCATCATCTCCAACAGTAACCTGCTTGGCACCACCGTGCCGCACTGTGTCTCTAAGGACAAGTAAATGAGGATCGTCATCCTGCCAATCTCTGATGCGCTCAAATAAAGAAGACCGAGCAACTTTACAGTCTAGAACAAGGCTGGGCTCAAAAACATCTAACCTCGCGAACTGGTTGGCCAAGGCCTGAACATCCAATGCAAGCGGTCTATCACCAACTGGAATATATTTAAGGCTACCCATACTGACTGACTTTCTACTCAAAGCATCGGCCACCACATTGGCCTTCCCGGGATGATACAATATGGTGATATCATAGTCTTTCAATAGCTCCAGCCACCTCCTCTACCTCAAATTGAGTTCCTTCTGCTTGAACAAATACTGCAAGCTCCGATGATCAGTGAATACCTCACATGGCACACCGTAAAGATAGTGCCTCCAAATCTTCAACGCGTGAACAATGGCTTCCAGTTCTAGATCATGAACAGGGTAATTTTTCTCGTGAACCTTCAGCTGCCGTGAAGCATATGCAATAACCTTGCCACCCTGCATCAAAACCGTACCCAGACCAATACGATATGCGTAACAATATACTATATAAGATCCTGAACCTGTGGGTAACAACAATACCAGTGTCGTGGTCNGATCCGAAGGTGATGCTCATGCTCCTCTCGACTGTGGGAGTAGATCAAGATATCATCAATAAACACAACCACAAAGGAATACAAGTAAGGTTTGAACACCCGGTTCATCAAATCCATGAATGCTGTTGGGGCATTTGTCAGCCCAAATGACATCACTAGACACTCATAATGCCCATACCGAGTTTGAAAAGCTGTCTTAGGAACATCGGATGCCCTAATCCTCAACTGATGGTAGCCAGATCTCAAATCAATCTTTGAAAACACCTTGGCACCCTAAAGCTGATAAAATAAATCATCAATCCTAGGCAATGTATATTTGTTCTTAGTGGTGACTTTGTTCAACTACCGATAATCTATACACATCCTCTTCGATCCATCTTTCTTCTTTACAAACAACACAGGTGCACCCCAGGGCGAGACACTAAGTCTAATGAAGCCCTTATCAAGCAAATCTTGCAACTGCTCCTTCAATTCTTTCAACTCTAGCGGGGCCATGCGATATGGAGGAATGGAAATAGGCTGAGTGCCCAAAGCCAAATCAATGCAGAAATCCATATCCCTATCCGATGGCATCCCCGGCAGGTCTGCAGGAAACACCTCTGGAAACTCACGAACAACCGGCACCGAATCTATGGAAGGAACCTCCGCACTAGAATCGCGGATATATGCCAAATAAGCTAGACACCCCTTCTCGACCATATGCCGAGCCTTCACATAAGAGATAACCCTGCTGGCAGAATGGCCAAGATTTCGTCTCCACTCTAATCAAGGTAACCCCTGCAAGGCTAAGGTCACTATCTTGGTGTGACAATCTAATATAGCATGATAAGGTGACAGGCAATCCATAACCAATATGACATCAAAATCAACCATGTCGAGAAGTAGAAGATCTACGCGAGTCTCAAGATTCCCAATGGTGACCACACACGAATGATAAACACGATTTACAATAATAGCATCTCCAACTATTGTGGACACATACACAGGAGCACTCAAAGAATCATGGGACACAACCAAATAGGAAGCAAAATAGGAAGACACATAGGAGTAAGTGGATCCCGCATCAAATAGAACTGAAGCATCTCTACTGCAAACTGAAATAGTATCTGTGATAACAGCATCAGATCACTCAGCCTCAGGCATGGATGGAAAAGCATAACACCGGGGCTGGGCCCCACCACCCTGAACTACGTCCCTGGGATGGCCTCTAGCTGGCTGGTCTCCACCTCTAACGGCCTGACCTCCACCTCTAACTGTCTGGCCCCTACCTCTGACTGCCTGGCCCCTACCTCTGGCTGGCTGAGCAGGTGGTACAGCAACTGGTGCCGAAACCATGGCACGAGAACTCTGATGCTATGAGCTGCCCGTTGCCTGAGGGCAAAATATAGCAATGTGCCTCGGATCACCACAAGTATAACATAACCTCGGCTGCTATGACTGCTAACCCTGAAACTGACCCTATCGACCTGAATAACCACCTTGATAACTCTGAAGTGGAGGTGCACTAATAAGAGCTGGTGGTGTACCGTAGGCTGGCTGGTCGGAATAATGCATCTGAGAGCCACGACCACCTGAGGCACCATGGGATGTATGGAGTGCTGAATGAAATGGCCTGGGAGGATGGCCTCTACCAAAAGTACTTCTGCCTCTAGGTGAGGCACCGTTGAACTCACCGGAATGACGAGGCCTCTTGTCAGACCCCTGACCTCCCTGAGTAAGAACCATCTCGACTCGTCTGGCGACATTAGCAGCAGCCTGAAAAGAAATCTTACTCCCAGTCTCCTTAGCCATTTGCAGTCTGATAGGCTGAGCAAGTCCATCAATAAACCTCATCACCCTCTCTCTCTCGGTAGGAAGCAGAAGAATAGCATGACAGGCCAAATCCACAAAACGAGTCTCACACCGAGTAACCATCATACCGCCCTGCTGGAGATGCTCAAACTGACTGCGATGCTCCTCCCTCAATGTGATAGGCAGAAACTTCTCTATGAAGAGCTGAGAAAACTGGTCCCAAGTAAGAGCAGGCGACCCAGTTGGTGTGGTCAACAAGTAATCTCTCCATAATTTCTTGGCAGAACGAGTCATCTGAAATGCAGCAAAATCGACCCCATTGGTCTCCATTATACCCATGTT
>AWOL01S0019177.1:26087-45640 GCA_000715115.1 Nicotiana otophora | reverse complement strand
GCCTGATACTGGGGAGCTATCTGCTCCGGAGCAGGAGTGGTAGGAGTCTGGGCTCCTCCTCCAGCCTGAGAGACTGCTGGTGCCATGGGAAATGAGCCCTGTCTGGGCCATACTCTCCATATGGCCCACCAAACGGACCAAAGTGTCCTGAAGTACTGGGGTAACAATGAACCCCTCCGGAACCTGAGCTGGTCCGGTAGGAACAGTCTAGGTTAGAACCTCCTCGTCAAGCTCTATCTGAGGATCCATTGCTGTGGGTGCTGCTCGGGCCCTAGACTGAGCCCAGCCCCTGCCTCGGCCTCTGGCACAGCCTCGGCCTCGACCTTTGCCCCACGTAGGAGCTGACACTGGAGGCTCATGCTGCTGCTCAGCTGAGGAAGCACTACGTGTTCTCGCCATCTACGAGAGAATAAAAGTAATGCAGTGCTCAGCTCAACCCANTCTTGTCAGACCCCTGACCTCCCTGAGTAAGAACCATCTCGACTCGTCTGGCGACATTAGCAGCAGCCTGAAAAGAAATCTTACTCCCAGTCTCCTTAGCCATTTGCAGTCTGATAGGCTGAGCAAGTCCATCAATAAACCTCATCACCCTCTCTCTCTCGGTAGGAAGCAGAAGAATAGCATGACAGGCCAAATCCACAAAACGAGTCTCACACCGAGTAACCATCATACCGCCCTGCTGGAGATGCTCAAACTGACTGCGATGCTCCTCCCTCAATGTGATAGGCAGAAACTTCTCTATGAAGAGCTGAGAAAACTGGTCCCAAGTAAGAGCAGGCGACCCAGTTGGTGTGGTCAACAAGTAATCTCTCCATAATTTCTTGGCAGAACGAGTCATCTGAAATGCAGCAAAATCGACCCCATTGGTCTCCATTATACCCATGTTCTGTAGATACTCCTAGGGGTCCTCTAAAGGGGCACCACANGCGTACCCAACTCACGTTGTACTGCCCTCCAGAAGTGCGCGGTAAACTGTGAACCTATGTCATATATAATGGACACGGGCACACCGTGAAGACAGATGATCACCCGGATATAAATCTCTGCCAACTGCTCTGAGGAATAGGTAACTGCCACAGGAATGAAATGAACTAACTTAGTCAGCCTATCCACAAAGACCGAAACTGCATCGAACTTCCTCTGAGTCCGTGGGAGTCCAACAACAAATTTCATAGTGATACACTCTCACTGCCATTCAGGAATCTCTAACCTCTGAAGTAAACCACCAGGTCTCTGATGCTCACCCTTTACCTACTGGCAATTTAGGCACTGAACTACATAGGCAACTATGTCTTTCTTCATCCTCCTCCACCAATAATGTTGCCGCAGATCATGGTACATCTTGGCAGTGCTCGGGTGAATAGAATACCGAGAACTGTGAGCCTCCTCAAGGATCAACTCACGAAGCCCATCTACATTAGGCACACAAATACGACCTTACATCCTCAAAACTCCGTCATCTCCAATAGTAACTTACTTGGCACCTCCGTGCCGCACTGTGTCTTTAAGGACAAGTAAATGAGGATTGTCATCGTGCCGATCTATGATGCGCTCAAACAAAGAAGACCGAGCAACTGTACAAGCTAGAACACGGTTGGGCTCAGAAACATCCAACCTCACGAACTGGTTGGCCAAGGCCTGAACATCCAATGCAAGCGGTCTCTCATCAACCGGAATATTTGCAAGGCTACCCATATTGACTGACTTCCTACTCAAAGCATAGGCCACCATATTGGCCTACCCGGGATGATACAATATGGTGATATCATAGTCTTTCAATAGCTCTAGCCACCTCCTCTGCCTCAAATTGAGGTCCTTCTGCTTGAACAAATACAGCAAGCTCCGATGATCAGTGAAAACCTTACATGGCACGCCGTAAAGGTAGTACCTCCAAATCTTCAGCGCGTGAAAAATGGATGCCAGCTCTAGATCATGAACAGGGTAATTCTTCTCATGAACCTTCAGCTGCCACGAAGCATATGTAATAACCTTGCCACCCTGCATCAGCACCGTTCCCAGACCAATTCGAGATGTGTCACAATATACTGTATAAGATCCTAAACCTGTGGGTAACACTAATACCGATGCCGTAGTCAAACATGTCTTGAGCTTCTGAAAGCTCGCTCCACACTCGTCTGACCACCTGTACGGGGCACCTTTCTAGGTCAATCTGGTCAATAGGGCTGCTATAGATGAAAACCCTCCCACAAATCAACGGTAATAGCCCGCCAAACCTAGGAAACTACGGATCTCTGTAGCTGTTGTGGGTCTGGGCTAGTTCTGAACTGCCTCAACCTTCTTAGGATGTACCTGACTTCCCTCTGCTGATACAACGTGACCCAAGAAAGCAATGGAACTCAACCAAAACTCGCATTTTGAGAATGTAGCGTATAACTGGCTATCTTTAAGAGTCTGAAGAACGATCCGAAGGAGTTGCTCATGCTCCTCTTGACTATGGGAGTAGATCAAGATATCATCAATAAACACAACCATAAAGGAATCCAAGTAGGGTTTGAACACCTGGTTCATCAAACCCATGAATGTCGCTGGGGCATTGTCAGCCTAAATGACATCACTAGAAACACATAATGCCCATACCGAGTCCAAAAAGCTATCTTAGGTACATCAGATGCCCTAATCCTCAACTGATGGTAGCCAGATCTCAAATATATCTTTGAAGTCACCTTGGTGCCCTGAAGCTGATCAAATAAATCATCAATCCTCGGCAATGGATACTTGTTCTTGAGAGTGACTTTGTTCAACTACCTATAATCTATACACATCCTCATCGATCCATCTTTCTTCTTCACAAACAACATGGGTGCACCCCAGGGCGAGACACTAGGTCTAATGAATCCCTTAGCAAGCAAATCTTGCAATTGCTCCTTCAATTCTTTCAACTCTGGCGGGGCCATGCGATATGGCGGAATGGAAATAGGCTGAGTGCCCGGAGCCAAATCAATGCAAAAATCAATATCCTTGTCGGGTGGCATCCCCGTCAGGTCTTCACAAAACAACTCTATAAACTCACGAACAATCGGCACTGAATCTATGGAAGGAACCTCCGCACTAGAATCGCGGACATAAGCCAAATAAGCTAGATACCCCTTCTCGACCATATGCCGAGCCTTTATATAAGAGATAACCCTGCTGGTAGAATGGCCAAGATTCCCTCTCCATTCTAATCGAGGCAACCCCTGCAAGTCTAAGGTCACCGCCTTGGCGTGACAATCTAATATAGCATGATAAGGTGATAGCCAATCCATACACAGCATGACATCAAAATTAACCATGTCAAGAAGTAGAAGATCTACACGAGTCTCAAGACTCCCAATGGTGACCACACATGACGATAAACACGATCTACAATAATAGCAACTCCCACTGGTGTGGACACATACACAGGAGTACTCAAAGAATCATGGGGCACAACCAAATAGGAAGCAAAATAGGATGACACAGAGGAGTAAGTAGATCCCGGATCAAATTGAACTGAAGCATCTCTACTACAAACTGAAACAGTACCTATGATAACAACGTCAGATAACGCAGTCTCAGGCTTGGCTGGGAAAGCATAAAACCAAGGTTGGGCCCCACCACCCTAAACTACGTCCCCGGGACGGCCTCTAGTTGGCTGGTCTCCACCTCTAACGGCCTGACCTCCACCTCTAACTGTCTGGCCCCTACCTCTGGCTGCCTGACCCCTGCCTCTGGCTGGCTAAGTAGGTGGTGCAGCAACTGGTGCCAGAACCATGGCATGAGAACTTTGATACTGTGAGCTACCCATTTCCCAAGGGAAAATCTAGCAATGTGCCTCGGATCACTACAAGTATAACATAACCTCGGCTGCTATGACTGCTGACCCTGAAATTGACGCTGTCGGCCTGCATAACCACCCTGATAACTTTGGAGTGGAGGTGCACTAATAGGAGCTGGTGGTGCACTATAGGCTAGCTAGTCGGAATAATGCATTTGAGGGCCATGACCACCTGAGGCACCGTGGGATGCCTGGAGTGCTGAATGAAACGGCCTGGGAGGATGGCCTCTACCAAAAGTACTCCTACCTCTAGATGAGGCACCACTGAACTCACCGGAATGATGAGGTCTCTTGTCCGACCTATGACCTCCCTGAGTAAGAACTATTTCGACTCGTCTAGCGAAATTAGCAGCCGCCTGAAAAGAAATCTCACTCCCAGTCTCCTTAGACATCTGCAATATGATAGGCTGAGAAAGTACATCAATAAACCTTATCACCCTCTCTCTCTTGGTGGGAAGCAGAAGAATAGCATGACGGGCCAAATCCACAAAATGGGTCTCATACTGAGCAACAGTCATACTGCCTTGCTGAAGACGCTCAAACTGACGGCGACACTCCTCTCTCAATGTGATAGGCAGAAACTTCTCTTTGAAGAGCTGAGAGAACTGGTCCCAAGTAAGAGCAGGCGACCTAGCTGGTCTGGTCAACAAGTAATCTCTCCACCATTTCTTGGCGGAACCAGTCATCTGAAATGCAGCAAAATCAACTCCATTGGTCTCCACTATACCCATGTTTCGTAGAACCTCGTGACAGCTGTCAAGATACTCCTGGGCGTCCTCTGATGGAGCACCATTGAAGTGAACAGGAAAGAGCTTGATAAACCTGTCCAATCTCAATAAAGCCTCAAAAGACATAGCTGGCCCATCTCCGACTTGTGATGTAATAACCGGTTGAACTAATCCGACTGGCTAAGCTGCTGGAGCCTGATACTGGGGAACTATCTGCTTAGGAGCGGGAGTGGTGGGAGTCTCGGCTCCTCCTCCAGCCTGAGAGACTGCTGGTGCCATGGGGAATGCGCCAGTTTGGGCCACACTCTCCATAAGGCCCACCAAATGGACCAAAGCGTCCTGAAGTAGTGGGGTAGCAATGAACCCCTCCAGAACCTGAGCTGGTCCGGCAGGAACAGTCTGGACTGGAACCTCCTCGTCAATCTCTATCTGAGGCTCTACTGTTGGGGCTGCTGCTCGGGCTCTAGGCTAAGCCCTGCCCCTGCCTCGGCCTCTGGCACGACCTCGGCCTCGACCTCTGCCCCACGTAGGAGCTGCCACTGGAGGCTCTGGATACTGCTCACCTAAGGAAGTGGTACGTGTTCTCACCATCTGCGAGAGAATAAGAGTAGAAGAGTTCAATCAGTATTGAGAAAGCAAAATCGCACGACAGAGAAGAATAGAAGTGAAACTTGTTCCTAAACTTCATAGCCTCTGGAAGATAAGCACAAATGTCTCTGTACCGATCCTCCAGACTCTACTAAACTTTCTCGTGAATCGTGAGACCTAGGCAACCTAGGGCTCTGATACCAACTGTCATGACCTGAAATTTTCCACCAACGGGACCGTGATGGCGCCTAACATTTCACTTGCTAGGCAAGCCAATGTTATAGAATCATTAAACCAATTCCTTATTCCTATTTAGTAATTAACAATAATTAACTAAGATGGATTATAATAAGTGCGGAATATCATAAAACTGTATTAATTACTGCCACCCGGATCTGGAGTCACAATTCACAAGCATTCTAAACTTTACTACAAGTAATAGTCTGAAAGAAATGCAACTATATGAATGAAATAAAGCAGTAGGGCATAAAAAATAGACGGAGACTACAAGGTCTGTGAACGCCAAAAAATCTACCTTGAGTCTCCGGACATCGGACCAATAACAAAATCTCGATCAACCTGAGTCAGTATCAAAATCTGCACAAACAGTGCATAGTGCAACATCAGTATAACCGACCCCATGTACAGGTAAGTGTCGAGCCTAACCTCGACGAAGTAGTGACGAGCCTAAGCCAATGCACCTACAAATCAACCTGTACATTTAATAGTGTATATACAAATAACATAAAGGAAGAACTAAATAGGAATGACAGGAGGGGAATATACTGAGGGGAGTACAAGATAAAGAACTACAACAGAATGATTACCGGAGCAGTAAATATACCATGGATCAACAGGAATAGTGAATACAGTAAGGAAAAATACACGGCATTATCCTTCATGCTTTTACTCTCAACTCACCATAAAATTAATAGAAATGGCACGGCATCACCCTTCGTGCATTAACATTCACAATATGGCACGGCATCACCCTTCGTGCATTAACACTCACAATATGGCACGGCATCACCCTTGGTGCATTAACACTCACAATATGGCACGGCTACACCCTTCGTGCATTAACACTTTCCCTTACAATAATGCAACGCATAAATAACAACAGGGAGATAGAATAACAAGTACAAACCTTACTTCAACATTTGGTTCCATAATATCAATCTCAACTTTGAAATAAAAACTCAATTATCACCAGAAAATCCGTAAACATGATAAGAACGACAAATTGAACAACACTAGTATAACACATAACAATTTGGCATAGGAAAGAGGCAATATAAGAAAACAGAGAAACATGAAAAATAGGTAAATTGGCGGTGCATAAGTATTCGTCACCTCACATATACGCCGCTCACATGGATTTCACTTAGCAAGTAATCTAAGGTTTCTAATTCCCTCAAGTCAGGGTTAGACACAACACTTACCTCGCTGCGAAAGCCACTCAATTCTCAATCACAGCATTTCCTTTCGAATTCACCTCCAAACCACTCGTATCTATTAAAAAATGACTCAATAATATCAAATATTGCTAAAGAGATCATTTATATTGCATAAATTAAATTTCGCAAAACTTTCCTCCAAAATGTTGAAAAATCGACCCTGGGCCCGCTTGGTCAAAATCCGAGGTTTGGACCAAAATGCACTTACCCATTCACCCTCAAGCCCGAATATATAATTAGTTTTGGAATTAGACCTCAAATTGAGGTCTAAATCCTCAAATTCCTAAAATCCCTAATTTCTACCCTAACCCCTAATTCTACCATGAAAACGCTAGATATTTGGTTGAATTCTTGTAAAATGAAATAAAAGATTGAAAGAAATGAGTTAAGGAACACTTACCTATGATTTGGGGAAGAAAATGTCTTCGAAAAATCGCCCTAGGCCTCCTATCCTTTTGAATCGAGAAGAAAAATGGTTGGAGTTCGAATTAAATGAACTCACTGCCCAGCGACCTTCGCACCTGCGGTGCTTTGGTCGCACCTGCGCATCCGCACGTGCGGACAGGACATGCGCTTCTGCGGAAAAGTACTGGGCCAACTGGGGCCGCACATGCGGACAGGGTTCCACTTCTACGGTCCTGCCCTTGCGGAGAGAAGTCCGCATCTGTGGAAAAATGAAGTCTAGGCTTGGGTCGCACCTGCGAGGTTATTGCTCGCACCTGCGATCAAAGGCTCGCACGTGCGGGCACACCAGATTTGGTGCACCAGCAACCTTGTTGAGGTTTGAACTCAAATCTTGCATCTCCCGAATGGAACCCGAGCCCTCGAGGCTCCATACCAAACATGCATGCAAGTCTAAAAACATCATATGGACTTGCTCAAATCACCAAAATAACACCTAGAGCTACGAATTTGGCACTAAATCAAATGAAATTCTCAAGAACACTTTAAAGCTTCTATTTTCTCAAATACATGTCCGAATCACGTCAAATCAACTCAGTTTCTCACCAAATTTCACAGACAAGCCTTAAATATCATAATGAACCTATACCGGGCTCCGAAATCAGAATTCAGACCCGGCACTAACAATGCCAAACACCAATCAATTCTTAAAAACAATTAAATTTTCAGACTTTTAATTTTCATCAAAAATTCATAACTTGAGCTAGGGACCTCCGAATTTGATTCCGGGCGTACGCCCAGGTCCCATAATTCGCCACGGACCCATTAGGACCATCAAAACACAGACCCAGGTCCGTTTACTAACAATGTTGATCGAAGTCAACTAAAATCAACTTTTAAGGTAAAAATTCTTATTTTTATTAGTTTTGAACATAAAAGCTTTCCGAAAACATGCCCCGACTGCGCACGTAAATCGAGGAGGGTTCAAATGATATTTGTTTAAAGGTTTAAGAGTGCAATTTTGAGTTCTAAAATATAAGATGAACTTTTGGGCCATCACTGACCCAATCCAACATAAATATTTAAACTGTGCACGATCGAGGGTCGAACGACGCGAACCATAGATGCATCTATCTGCTACTGAGGCGTTCGGCCCGCTCCACAAAATAGAAAACACATTAAACAACCAATTCATGATTTATTAAGGGGAAGATATTCCAAGAATTACAAATACCCATTTAATGGTCAAGTAAATGAAGTTTAACATTTTTACAATTCCTTTATCGAGTTTCTAAATATTTGAAACAACTAAATTAACACGTAGGGCGCAACATCGCAAGTACAACATGATATGGTTCCTAGACTACCCGGACATAAGCATAATGTTAGCTACGAACAGACTCTTGTCACCTCATGCATACGTAGCCCCCCCACAAATAGAAGCACATAATGATTTGATTCACCTATGGGGTTAATTCCCTCTTACAAAGTTAAAAAGGAGACTTACCTTGCTCTGAAATTCCATAACCGGCTCCCAAGCCCTTCCAACAACTCAAATTGATGCCCAACGCTCCAAAACTAGTCAATACATGTGCAAACCCATAAATATATACTCTAATACTAATAATAATTCAATTTATAATAAATTCCCAATTCCGCTCGAATAGTCGATAAAAATCACCCTCGGGCCCACATACCCGGATTCCAAAATTATTTGAAGATAAACATTACCCATAACCTCACGAACTTAAATATATAATTGTTTCTCAATTCCATGCCCAAATTCGTGGTCAAAATCCAAAAATACCAATTTTTAGGTTTTTTCTTCCAAATCCCGATTTTCTACCAATTTTCATCTCTAAATCAATATATAACCCTTGTATTTAACTCACAACTAGAAGAAATAACTTGCCTCTTGATGATGATGGAACCCCCTCTCAAAATTCTCTCACAAATTGCCTAATTCCAAGTGGGAAATGAGGGAAATGGGCTAAGTCTCGGAATAAAAAGCCCTTGGCTCGAGTAGCCGATGTCGCATTTTCGACAACTGGCTCGCAGATGCGATGGTCGCATTTGCGACAAGTGCATCGCAAATGCGAAACCAAGCTTCCCTTGCCAAGGTCGCATTTGCGACCAAGATCTTCGCAAATGTGAAGGGGACAGATCCGCAAAAGCGACAAATTGTTTGCAAATGTGAACCCCTCAGAAAATTCCCACCCTTCGTAACTGCGAACCCCGCCTCGCAAATGCGATGTTCTCATTTGCGACCATTACATAGCAAATGCGATCACACCAGAACCAACAATCCAACTTCTTCACAAAACACTCCGAAGCTACTCTGAAACTCACCCGAGCCCCCAGGGCTCCAAACCAAACACCCACACAAGTCTAACAATATTACACGAACTTGCTCGAGGCCTTATGTCACATCAAACAACGTTGAATTCATGAATTGCACTCCAATTCAAGCTTAATGAACTTTAAAACTTCAAAGTTCTACATTCGATGCTGAAACTTATCAAATCACATCCGATTGACCTCAAATTTTGCATACAAGTCATAATTGACATTACGGACCTACTCCAACTTCCAAAATCGGAATTCGACCCCAATATCAAAAATTCCACTCCAAGTCAATATTTCCAAAAACCTTCAAATTTCCATTTTGTGCGAAAATGACATCGAAATGACCTATGGACTAAAATCCCAAATGGACATTGATAACATCGAAATGCACTTCAACTAAAATTTTGTGCAATTCTTTCAAAATGCCAACTTCCATAATAGGGGTCGAAATGCTCCCGGGTTATCCAAAACCTTATCCGAACATACGCCAAAGTCCAAAATCGTCATACGAACCTGTTGAAACCTTCAAATCTCGATTCCGAGGTCATTTACTCAAAAGGCACACCTTAGCCAATCTTTCCAACTTAAAGCTTCCGAAATGACAATTTTCTTTCTAGATCAACTCCAAACATCCCGAAATTAAATTCCGACCATGTGTACAAGTCATAATACCTGAAGTGAAGCTGCTCGGGGCCTCAAAATGCTGAACGATGCGCTAGAGCTCAAAACAACCCATCAGATCATTATAAAGTCGATCCCTCGTCACTGCTTCTTCGAGGTTAAACTAGATACTTGCCAGGTACATGTTGTTTATGTACTCACACTACACTTATGCACTAAATGTATAGGATCTGAGGCAGGTGCATCTGGATATTAGTCCGATATCCATCCTTGGCTCCTACGAGACTTTGCGGTGATCTTCCTTCCGAGCCCGTTCTGCAGCATCCGTAGTCTTCCTTTGCTTTACTTTCTGTCTATTTCGTTTTCGATAGTAGTGTAGTACTCTTTTGTATATTCTACTAGTAGCTCATACACTTGTGACACCAGGTCTTGGAGATTTATGCTAGTCGACACTTGATGGTTTGGGGTTATTTTACGTATCTCACTTTCTTGAAAATGTTGATCTCGCATTTTATTAAACTCTTACTTCTTATTTATGCATAAACTAAAAAACAAATCAACTATTTAAAATCTTTAAAAGAGAGGATCACAAAGTTAGTTCCCAGTTGGCTTGCCTAGCGGTAACATTGGGCGCCATCACGGCATATAAGAGGAATTGGGTCGTGACAACATGGGATCAGAGCACTAGGATCACATAGGTCTCACAAGTTATGAGCAGGCCTAATAGAGTCTTGCGGATTTGTGCGGAGATTTCTGTACTTATCTTCGAGAGGCTATAGGGTGTTAGGAAACTACTATTCCTTCATTTCCTATCATGCAGTTGATGTTATACTAAGTGTATTTCTCATATTCTCTCACAGATGGTGAGAACACACACAACGGATGTTCTAGACCCGGGAGGAGCTACTCCCCCTATTGCCAGAGGCCGAGGCAGAGGTCGGGGGAGGGCACCTGCCCGAGGTAGGGGACGAGCATGTCCCAGAGTGACCCCAGCTATACCACCAGCAGATCTAGTAGAGGATCCTATTATCGAGGAGCAGGGCGAGATGCCTGCAGCAGAGCCAGCCCCATGGATTTCATGTCCGCACCGGGATTTCAGGAGGTTATGGGTCGTATACTACGGTTCATGGATACTATGACCCAAGATGGTTTATTTCCAGCAAACCCAACCACATCTCAGGTAGGAGGGGGAGCACAGACCTCTACTGCTCAGGATCCTGAGCATCCAGCTACTGTATATCAGACCCCGGGCACACTACCAGTGGGCGGAGCCCTGCTAGTGGCAGCAGCCGTACCTAAGCCAAAACCAGCAGCAACCGGTGGGCCGCAGAAGCTACTGGATAGATGGACTAGGCTACACCCTCCTGTCTTTGAGGGTGAGAGACATGAGGATCCCCAGGACGTCATTAATCGGTTGTAGGGACAGACTGCACAACATGAGTATATTAGAGCCCCACGGGGTGGATTTCACTATTTTCCAGTTGGAGGGCAGGGCCCGTAGAAGGTGGAAGTCACATCTTCTCGGCAGACTAGCAGGTTCTCCTCCCATGACATGGGATCAGTTTACATACCTTTTCTTGGATAGGTAGATTCTACCCTCTTAGAGGGAGGAGTTGCGATTTCAGTTTGAGCAGCTCCGGTACGACCAGATGTCAATGACCGATTATGAGGCGAGTTTCTCTAAATTTTCTCGCCATGCACTTATGATACTTCCTACTGAGATAGAGAGGGTTCAGAGGTTCCGTCATTCGAAAGGATTCAGTGGTGCTCTATCTGGGGGCAGAGGTCAGTTTGGGAGAGGTCAGTCGAGCAGGCCTACATATCCAGCACCGCCGCCTCCTCGGGGTGCTCCTGCGACCCTATTTCTGCACCATGCCAAAAAGTTCCTACAGCCCACCAACTATCTAGGGTTCTTCCAGTAGGTATTCAGGCCATCAGGGTCAGACCTCAAATCAGCAGTCCACAACTCTGAGGGGCTGTTACGAGTTCGAAGATCCTGGCCACATGAAGAGATTTTGTCCTAGACTTCAGGTCAAGGCAGTGCAGCAGGGTTAGCAGCCTATGATTATAGCACCAGTAGTCGCACCAGCTGTCTGGTCGCCCAGAGGCAGGGGGTAGGTGGGCAGCGGCCGTACTAGAGGTGGAGGCCAGGCAGGTGGGGGCCAGGCACGTGGCGCTCCAGCTAGATTCTATGCTTTCCCGGCCAGACAAAATGCGGTGGCCTCAAATATCGTGATCACATGTATTATTTCTATCTGCGGTAAGGATGCTTTGGTATTATTTGATCCAGGGTCTACCTATTCATATATGTCATCTTTGTTTTCTCATTTCCTAGATGTTCCTCGTGAGTCCTTGGGTACTCCTCTTTATGTGTCCACTCCGGTGGGTGATTCTGTTGTTGTGGATCGGGTCTATCGGTCCTGCATTGTTACATTCTATTGTTATGAGACTAGAGTGGATCTGCTGCTGCTCGATATGACCGACTTTGATTTTATCCTAGGCATGGACTGGTTATCTTCATATAACGCCATCCTTGATTGCTCTGCCAAGACTATTACCTTGGCGATACTAGAGCTGCCTAGATTGGAGTGGAAGGGTTCGTCTGTCAGCACACCTAGTCGTATCATCTCTTTTATGAAGGCTTGACACATGGTCGAGAAGTGTTATTTGGCTTATCTAGCTTATCTTCGGGATACTACCACGGAGTCTCCGGTGATTGATTCAATACCTGTAGTCCGAGAGTTCTTCGATATATTTCCTACTGATCTTCCAGGCATGCCACCAGCTCGTGATATCGATTTCTGTATTGACTCGGCTCCAGGTACCCAGCCTATATCTATCCCACCATACCGTATGGCTCCGAAAGAGTTGAAGGAGTTGAAGGAACAACTTGAGGAGTTGCTAGCAAAGGGGTTATGGGGATGTGCATTGATTACCTTGGGGTGTACCAGTGTTATTTGTGAAGAAGAAGGATGGGACTATGCGGATGTGCAATGATTACCGCTAATTGAACAAAGTTACCATTAAGAACAAGGACCCGTTACCGCGGATTGATGATTTGTTTGACCAGTTGCAAGGTGCCAGGGTGTTCTCTAAGATCGACTTGAGATCGGGGTACCATGAGTTAAAGATTGAGGATTCGGATGTTCCGAAGACTAATTTTCGGACTAGATATGGCCATTATGAGTTTCTAGTGATGTCTTTCGGTTTGACTAATGCCCCAGCAACGTTTATGGATTTGATGAACATGGTGTTCATGCCTTATATTAATTTGTTCGTCATTGTCTTCATTGATGACATTTTGATCTACTCGTGCAGCATGGAGGAGTACGAGCAACACTTGAGAGTGGTGCTTCAGACCTTGTAGGAACAAAACCGATATGCTAAGTTCTCCAAGTGTGAGTTTTGGCTAGATTATGTAGCATTCTTAGGGCATGTTGTATCCGGCGAGGGTATTAAGGTGGATCCCAAGAAGATTGTGGCAGTTCAGAGTTGGTGTCGTCCTGCTACGGTGATTGAGATCAGGAGTTTCTTGGGGTTTGCAGGTTATTATCGCCGAATCGTGGAGGGCTTCTCATTTAATGCAGGACCTTTGACTAGGTTGACCCAAAAGGGTGCTCCATTCCGTTGGTCCGGCGATTGTGAGGCGAGCTTCTAGAAGTTCAAGACACCTTTGACTACTGCACTAGTTCTAGTGTTGCCTTCCGGTTTGGGGATGTATACCATGTATTACGATGCTTCACGCGTTGGCTTCGTTTGTGTATTGATGCAGGAGGGGCGAGTTATTACATATGCTTCACGTCAGCTGAATCCCCACGAGAAGAATTATCCTGTACACGATTTGGATTTGGCCGCTATTGTTCATGCTCTTAAAATCTAGAGGCACTATCTTTATGGGGTGTCCTGTGAGGTTTACACTGATCATCGCAGCTTGCAGCATTTGTTCAAGCAAAGGGATCTCAATTTGAGGCAGCGCAGGTGGCTTGAGTTACTAAAGGACTATGATATTACTATTCTTTATCATCCAGGCAAGGCGAATGTAGTTGCAGATGCCTTGAGCAGAAAGGCGGAGAGTATAGGTAGTTCTGCATTTATCTCAGTTGAGGAGAGGTAATTAGCTTTGGACGTTCAATCCATGGCTAAAAGACTTCTGAGGTTGGATATTTCAGAGCCCAGCCGAGTTCTTGTATGTGTCATTCCCCAATCTTCACTATTGGAGCCGATCAAGGCTCGACAGTTTGATGATCCGCACCTATTGGTTCTTAGGGAGACAGTACTACATGGTGGTGCCAAGGAGGTTTCTATGGGTGAGGATGGTTTTTTGCGACTCCAGGGTCGTCTATATGTTCCTAACATCGATGGCTTGAGGGAGAGGATTATAGAAGAGGCACACAGTTCATGGTATTCTATTCATCCATATGCTACGAAGATGTATCGCGACCTGAGGCAACATTATTGGTGGCGGCAGATGAAGAAAGACATAGTTGAGTATGTTGCGAGGTGTCTAAATTGCCAGCAGGTTAAGTATGAGCACTAGAGCTAAAGTGGCTATACGTGAGTGGAAATGGGAGTGCATTACTATGAACTTCGTAGTTGGGTTGCCGTGGACCTTGTGGATGTTTGAAGCAGTTTGAGTCATTGTCAACAGTTCACATGTGTTAGACTTCAGCATGATTCAGTTAGGTGAGAGCCTAGGATATGAGAAGGAACCAATTGCCATTGTTGATAAGCAGGTTCACTAGTTGAGGTCCAAGAGGATTTCTGCGGTAAAGGTTCAGTGGAGGGTCCAACTAGTCGAGGAGGCAACTTGGCAGTCCGAGGAGGACACGCGGAGAAGATATCCACACTTATTCAGCACTCCAGGTATGATTCTAGAACCGTTCGAGGAAGAATATTTGTTTAAGAGGTGGAGAATGTAACGACCTGACCGATCGTTTTGCTTTATCGAACCCTGTTCCCCTAAAAAAGGCTCCCCATATGTGATTTTACTGTTTTATGACTTGCGAGGATGGTTAGTTCAGGATTCGAAAGAGTTCGGATTGAATTCGAAACATTTGGTTCCTTAAGGTTGGCCAAAAGGGCTAAGTTCTTCGGTCAACATTTTGATTAAACGACCTTGGAATCGGGATTTGACGGTTCTAATAGGTTCATATGATGATTTCAGACTTGGGCGTATGTTCGGATCGGGTTTTGGATGACCCGGGAGCGGTTTGGCGCCCAATAGTGAAAGTTGGCTCTTTGAAGGTTTTAAAGTTTTTTAAATTTGTTTTGGAGTAGGTTTTGGAGTAATCAAGGTCTGTTTGGGATTCCGATCATGGAAATAGTTCCGTATGGTGATTTAAGACTTGCATGCAAAATTTGGTGTGATTCCGAATAGTCTAAGCATGATTCGGCGCGTTCGGAGCGATTTGGAAACTTGGATTTCAAAACTTGATTCAATTTGGTTTTGGGGAGTGATTCTTGGTTTTGTTATTGTTTTACGCATTCCGAGAGTTTGAGCAGGTCCGTATTATGTTTATAGACTTGTTGGTGTGGTTGGAGGGGGTCCCGAGGGGCTC
Organism: Nicotiana otophora; assembly: GCA_000715115.1. Lineage (NCBI taxonomy): Eukaryota > Viridiplantae > Streptophyta > Magnoliopsida > Solanales > Solanaceae > Nicotiana > Nicotiana otophora. The sequence goes on along the minus strand of AWOL01S0019177.1, from coordinate 30,123 downwards.
GGGTGTGTTTTGTATCATCCGGAGCCAAGTTGAAGAAACTTGATTTTTCCAGTTCTAGTTTCCTTCTTCGCATTCGCATACGCCCTCTAGAGTTTGTGAAGAAGGATTTGGGCAGTGAGGCAATTAGTCCTTCATGTTTGCAAAGTCCCCCACGTGTTCGCATAGAAGGAAGGGACCTGGAGGGTGGGTCAGTGTCATTGCTCTTCGCGTTCGCGAAGGTTCCCTCGCATCCGCGTATGGCAGGGTTGGTAAGCCTTCGCGTTCATGTGTCCCCTGCCGCATTCGCATAGGCCACATTTTCCTGGGCCTGGACCGACTGCCTTCACAAACGCGAGGCATGTTCCGTGTTTGCGGAGAAGAGGGCAGCTGGGCAGAGACTTTTTGGGTTCATTTATTGCACTCTTGGGCGATATTAGAGTTTCAAAATGGGGGGATTTCAACCTAGCTATTAAGGGTAAGTAATATCTACCTAATGTGAGTTTAATACATAGAAGATGGGTAGATTTTAACATGTAAATTTGTGGAAAACATGATTTTAGATGAAAAACCTAGGTCTTGATAAAAATGAGATTTTAACCGCGAAAATGGTTATGGAATGGGATGAAAATTGTATATTTGAGTTCTTAAGGTTATGGGTGACGATTTCCTCCGAATATTTCCGGAATTCGGGCACGTGGGCCCGATGGTGAATTTTAGGAATTCTTCAATTGGGGTTAGGTAATCGCTTTAATAATTAAGATATGAACTTTTGAGCATTTATTGAATGTTTTACATAATATTTGAATAGTTTCAAGTCGTTTGGCACCAAATTGAGGGTTTAAGCACAATCTTGGACTGGAAAGTAGGCTTTGAGATGAGGAAATCTCTTTTCTAACCTTGTAAGATAGGATTAACCCCATATGTGAATTTAATTGATATGTTCTTTTATTTATGGGGGCTACGTATGCACGTGGTGACGACAGTCCATACGTAGCTACTATTATGCTTATGTCCGGGTAGTTTAGATTTACACCATGCTTTGTTGACACCGTTAATTGATTATGCTTACTAATTGTCTTAAATTGAGCGGAGGTTAAGGATTTCAATATTTTAAAAGTTTCCAGTTGAATTTATTGTTTTGGAAAGAGTTGACGGATATTATGATAACTTAAGAAATCTATGTTCAACTGCGTCGCAAGTATATTTCGCGAGGGGTGTAAATTTCCACTACTCTCATGGGAGCGGACCATTTTCTTCGGCAGGTTAATAGATACATCTATGGTTTGTGTCGTTCGACCCTCGGCAATGCACACAGTATATGTATATGTATTTTGGATTAGACCGTACGTCCTCGGCATAATTCGTGCGTAATAATACTAGGAGCCCAACTATAATTGATATTATTTCATTGGCTTGAGAGGGTAAATGGTTAATTGAGGGAAATTGGTGAAATGATTGTTTATTTGTTGCTTGCTTCCGAGTTCTATTGCCATTTATATATCCCATGTTTAATTAGCATTTTATATATTTTATTGTTGGCCTATAGTAAGTGTCGAAGTCGACCCCTCGTCACTACTTCTTTGAGGTTAGACTAGATACTTACTAGGTACATGTTGTTTATGTACTCATTCTACACTTCTGCACTGAATGTGCAGGATCTGAGGCAGGTGCATCTGGAAATCAGTCCGGCGTGCATCCTTGACTACTACGAGACTTTGCGGTGAGCTTCCTTCCGAGCCCGTTCTGCAGCAGCCGAAGTTTTCCTTTGCTTTACTTTCTGTCTATTTTGTTTCGGACAGTAGTTTAGTACTCTTTTGTATATTCTACTAGTAGCTCATACACTTGTGACACCAGGTCTTGGAGATTTATGCTAGTAGACACTTGATGGTTTAAGGTTATTTTACTTATCTCGCTTGAAAAATTTGATCTCGCATTTTATTAAACTCTTACTTCTTATTTATGCATAAACTAAAATAAAATAAACTATTTCAAATCTTTAAAACAAAGGATCAGAGAGTTAGTTCCCGGTTGTCTTGCCTAGCGGTAACTTTGGTCGCCATCACGGCCTATAGGAGCAATTGGGTCGGGACACCATATTTCTTTTATTTCTCTACCTAAAACTCCTGGTAATTTATTGAATAATTTTTTATCTAAGTCTTGGTCAAATGCATTTCCACTAATAATACAATAATAGAAATATTTAGCTAAAACTTTCTTTATATGGTGCGAACTACTTATACTTAATTGCTCTAGTTTTATTAATGCACTTTTTTGTTGTATGGCTAATCCACTATTTGGATTTTCTCCTGTTATTAAACTATGTACTTTATTTGTAAATTCATAAGGATTTGGATCCATTGCTATTAAAGCTTGAAATTCTCGTGGGAAATCAGACTTGTAGGCTTCCCATAATCCTTTTGCTGATTCTCCTAAGAAACTTTCCATATATTTATACATTGTTTCTGCATGTGTCTCATGATAGGTTTTTATATAGTCTGCTACTACTATATTTTTCCAAAGATCTAATACTGAGTTCCGTATTTGTGGATCATGAGCTGCTATATTAAATATTTTACCTTTACTACCTCCTTCTTGTAATTGGATAGGTTCTTCTAGAGGCATTCTTTTTCCTACTTGTTTTATATTTTCTATTTGTATTTCTTTTCTTGTTCTATATACTCTTCTTCTAGGTACATTTCCGGTGCTAGTATCTATTGTATGTTGTTGAGTTGTCCTTTGGAATGGACTGGGACTAGAACTAGTTGACTCCATTAATTCTTTTGGCTTATTAAGAATCATGTTTCTTCATTATCATAACTTTCTTGTAGTTCTTCTAAAATATCCTCAAAATTTACTAGTTTCTTCTTTGAGATATTTTCTTCTCTATGTCCCCAATTATCTGTTCTTAATGCACATTTCATAAAATGTTCTTCTATTTCTTCTAAGTTTAATCTTCCTTGTTTACATCCTTTACATTTGAAAGTTATATTTTTGTCTTTGTTAGTGAGTTATCTTGCTTCTTGTAAGGCTATATATACTTCAAAGTCATCTTGCGTTATTTCTACATTCATAAATTCAATAGTTTCTAATGTACTTTCAGTTTCATCATTAGTTCTTTCTGATTAGTATAATTATAATCTGTAAATCTAATTGAGGTCTCGCCTTTAGAGTTTTATACATAAAATGAGATTCTAGTTTTAATATTTTTGGTTTTGCAAAATGTCACGCCCCAAACCTGGGGGGCGTGACCGGCACCCGGTGCCTCGCCTATCCTTGAGTACCAATGCAACTAAGGGAATCTGAACATACAATATCATACTTTGGCCATGGGCCACATTGCAAGACAATTTACGAAGTAAAATATAAAACTGAATGGAACGCAACGCTGACTAAACATCCATGTAAAGTTGGACCGGCAGGGCCGTCATAACTACTACAGCTGACAAACCAACAAAATATACATACAAGGCCTACAAGCCCAACATACTGCACTAACTGACAGGATATGTGTACAAGCCTCTACTTCTGGATGTACTATGATCGGAACAGGGCCCCAAACTACCCATAACGTATATACATATATATATACAGGATGTACACAAAACTCTAGACCCGGCAACTCCGAAGGACATGGAGCATACCGATAAAGCTAAACTCGGGAAACACCTACTAAGGAGGTCTACCCGCCTTTCTGTTTGAACCTGCACACATGAAATGTAGCATCCCCAGAAAAAGGGATGTCGGTACGAAATGATGTACCGCGTATGCAAGGCAATAAAATACTGAAAACTGAAACTGAATTGATAATATAATAACTGAAGTAACTGGGTGTCAGAATAATCTGAAGATATTCTTACATGCTGATACTGAGTCAACTCTTTCAATGTAGTAAGTAAAATAGCTATCTGACCCTATAAGGCTCGGAATATGTATATATCTGCTCTGCCGTAGTAGGCTTGCTCATAGGCGCTCTGCCATACTAGGCTCTATATCTCGGCCAACTGGGCTCGTTCATAGGCGCTCGCCCACAGCAGGCTCTGTATATAACTCACCATCT